>OY882866.1:68739264-68941764 GCA_963693515.1 Pipistrellus nathusii | reverse complement strand
TTTTTTAGAGGCCTGGTGCACAAAATTCATGTACAGGGGGTGGGGGGCTTGTCCTTTAGCCCAGCCTGCACCCTCTCCAATCTGAGACATCCCTCTCACAACCCAGGACTGATGGCTCCCAACTGCTCACCTGCCTGCCTTCCTGATTGCTCCTAACCGCTTCTGCCTGCCAGTCTGATCACCCCCTAACCACTCCCATGTCAGCCTGTTTGATGTCTAACTGCTCCCCTGCCAGCCTATTTGCCTCCAATTTCCCTCCTCTGCCAGCCTGGTCACCTCTAACTGCCCTCCCCTGCAGGTTTGATTGCCTCCAACTGCCCTCCCTTGCAGGCCTGATCCATCTCAACAGCCTCCCTTGCAGGCCTGGTGCCTCCCAGTTGCCCTCTCCTGCTGGCCATCTTGTAGTGGCCGTCTTATGTCCACATGGGGCAGGATCTTTGACCACATGGGGGCAGCCATCTTGTGTGTTGGAGTGATGTTAATCTGCATATTACTCTTCTATTAGATAGGATAGAGGCCTGGTGCACGGGTGGGGGCTGGCTGGTTTGCCCTGAAGAGTGTCTGAAATCAGGGTGGGAGTTCCCTTGGAGTGTGGAGTGGCCTGAGTGAGGGGCTTGTGGTGGTTTGCAGGCCGGCCACACCCCCTGACGACCCAAGCAGAGACTTGGTATCTGGAATTTATTTACCTTCTACAATTGAAACTTTGTAGCCTTGAGTGGAGGCTTAGGCCAGAAAGGGCAGGCAGAAAGCTTGGCTTCTTCCATTGCCAGGGAAACCCAAGCCTCCCTCCTACTCTCTGTGGCTGTAGCCATCTTGGTTGGATTTATTTGCATACTCACTCTGATTGGCTGGTGGGCGTAGCAGAGTGATGGTTAATTTGCATATTACTCTTTTATTAGTTAAGATATATATATTTAATTAAAAAATATATTTTATTGATTTTTTACAGAGAGAAAGGGAGGAGGATAGAGAGTTAAACATCAATCAGCTGCCTCCTGCACACCCTCTACTGGGGATGTGCCCACAACCAAGGTACATGCCCTTGACTAGAATCGAACCTGGGACCCTTTATCCCACAGGCTGATGCTCTATCCACTGAACTAAACTAAACTAGTTAGGGCAAGAATATATATATATATATATATATATATATATATATATATATATAATTTCAAAAAGCCTTTTCTAAAGGTCTAAATTTGAAGATTAAAAAAAATATCAATGGGGAAAAATATCCTCTGGTTAAATGAATAAATAAGCAAAATCAATCCTATCTAATAAAAAAGTAATACGCAAATTGACCATCACTCTAACACACAAGATGGCTGCCACAGATGGCCAGCAGGGGAGAGCAGTTGGGGGAGACCAGGCCAGCAGGGAGAGCAGTTACAGGCAATCAGGCTGTCAGAGGAGCAGTTAGGCGTCGATCAGGCTGGCAGGGGAGTGGTTAGGGGGTGATCAGGCTGGCAGGGAGGCAAGCGTTTGAGGGCCAGCATCCTGGATTGTGAGAGGGATGTCCCAGATTGGAGAGGGTGCAGGCTGGGCTGAGGGACACCCCCATCCCCTGCACGAATGTAGTGCACCGGGCCTTAGTAAAAATGTAATTAAGAGAGAAAAAGAAAGGGTCTCTGAGGAGTGGAGAGGTGGACCTTCTCACATCTGCCAGAGCCGCACGTGGGGCAGGGTGGTGGGGACTCCTGCCCAATGGGAGACGTGGGATCAGGGCCGGCCCTCGGGAAAAATGTTGGGGTGTAGTGGGTGAGGTTCCCACGGGCCCATGCTACTCCCCACCCGCCCGCCTCCGTGGACACCGGGGCCCGCTCTCCCGTGTGTCAGAGCCGTCCGTGTGCACCCCGTGTCCACTGGCAGGGAAGGCAGGTAAAGCGACACATGACTTTGCACAGTGCCCCCCAAGGAGACCAGCCCTGGTCCCTGACCCGCCTTCCCCTCCCCCGCAGATCAGGAGATGGTGAGTGACTGCACCCCGACACGGGACCGGCAGTGCCAGTGCAAGCCTGGGGAGTACTACTGCGACTCGGAGTACTGCCTGGAGGGCTGCTACCCCTGCACCAGGTACCGCCTTGGGCACGGGCAGCCCTGCCACCTGGTTCCCCGCCCGCCCGGGGCCTATCTGCCTCGGGTTGTGCAGCGGCCCCCTCAGTGCTCCCGCCTGGAGCCTGGCAGCACCTGCCCGTGGAGGCGCCTGCAGATGAAGGCGAACCCCTGGCCTGGCTGTGTCCCCCAGGGCCGCCCTGGGCCAGGGCTCCGTCCACCCATGGGGCCACCGCCCGCTCACCCCTCCAAAGCCCCCGAGGAGTCGGGCACAGAGGCCAAAGCTCAGGGGCCCGGACGGGGCCCTGAGGGTGGAGGGCGGGGCTGTGGGAGAAGCAGAGGCCGAGGAGGAGGGAGGTGGGAGCCATGGACGGTTCGGAGGGGCAGCTCCGGGCAGGGAAGGGCAGTGTGCACCGCCCCTGTCCCAGCTGAACGGCCGTCCCGCAGCAGGGCCCTGGTTCGGTCACAAGCGCCAGGCCTGGGGCGTTACAAACCTCGGGAATAATCTCTCCCAGCCCCGCAGCCCGGAAGCCCGGCACCCAGTGCGGCCGGGCGAGGTCCACGCAGGCTCTAGGGGCCCTTCCTGCCTCTCGGCTCTGGCGGCAGCGGCCCCTGGCTCTCCTCCTAGACCTGCTGCTGCGACCTCTGCTGTCTGCCTCCGTCTGCGCTGCCCTCTGCTCACGGCCCCTCCCAGGAGGGCGCTGCCCTCTGCTCACGGCCCCTCAGGAGGGCGCTGCCCTCTGCTTTCGGCCCCTCCTAGGAGAGCGTTGCTTACGGAGGCCTGCTCTCCGGGAGGCCGCACTGAACGCCATCACACACACAGGTTTCCGGAGCAGGTTCATCCTGAGCTTCCGGGTGGGCCTAGATGGGGGGGCCTTTTGGGGAGACATGACAGCGGGGAAAACCGCTAGCAGAATGGCTCCCTTTTTAAAGTAAAAGTTTTATTTTTATTTTTATTTGAACATATTTTATTGATTTTTTACAGAGAGGAAGAGAGAGGGATAGAGAGCTAGAAACATCCATGAGAGAGAAACATCGACCAGCTGCCTCTTGCACCCCCCCACTGGGGATGTGCCTGCAACCAAGGTACATGCCCCCGACCGGAATCAAACCTGGGACCTTTCAGTCCACAGGCCAATGCTCTACCCATTGAGCAAAACCGGTTTCGTCAATAAATGGGTTTTAATTGATGTCAGAGAGGAAGGGAGAGGGAGAGAGAGAAACGTCAATGATCAGAGAGAACCATGGACCTGCTGCCTCCTGCACGCCCCCGCCGGGGATGGAGCAGCGCACTTTTGTGAGGCGCGTTGTAGGCCCTTCGATGCAACTTCAGCACAACCACGTAGAGCCGGGGCCCTGGGACCCGGCAAGTCCAAAGCAGGGGCCGCCTCCAGGTCCGTTTCGATCAGGGCTCGGCTGCTCTCCACTCGCTTGCCTGTCTGGTTTCCATGGGCTTCCTCTCGGTGGAGCTGTGGCTCCAGCAGGTGCGGTCCTCAGAGCCACACCCTGGGGGCCCCGAACTCCCCGCTGTGCTCTCAACAGTCCCCGACCTGGCCAGGAAGTGATGCTGGGTCCTTCGCTCCTTCCTCTCAGCTGTCCCGGCACCACCCTGCAGGCCTGCACCGCCACGAGGGACACCGTGTGTGCTGCACAGCCAGGTGAGCAGCCCCCCTCTTCCACAGGCAGCTGCCTCTGCACAGGGGGCCGGCCGGCTCTGGGCCTGGGGTCAGTGCTCAGCTCTGCCCCTGAGGAAAGAGGCGGCAGGCGGGAAGTGGCGGGTGTGCGGGGCTTTATTTATTTATTTACTTATTTATTATTATTTATTTTTTAAAAATATATTTTATTGATTTTTTTTACAGAAAGGAAGAGAGGGATAGAGAGTTAGAAACATCGATGAGAGAGAATCATCGATCGGCTGCCTCTTGCACGCCGGGATTGTGCATGTGCCCACGACCAAGGCACATGCCCCTGACTGGAATCGAACCTGGGACCTTTCAGTCCTCAAACCAACGCTCTACCAATGAGCCAAACCGGTTTCGGCTATTTTTTTTTCTTCTAATATATTTTTATTGATTGCAGAGAGGAAGGGAGAGGGAGGGAGAGAGAGAAACATCAGTGATGCTTCATGGACTCATGGAGAGAGAATCATGGACCGGCTGCCTCCTGCACGCCCCCCACTGGGGATCGAGCCCACAAGCCGGGCATGTGCCTTCACCAGGAATGAACCTTGACCTACTGGGTTATAGGTCAACGCTCAACCCCTGAGCCAGGCCAGCCGGGCTTAAAGCACCTTCAGTGCCCACCCCCCACAAAAAGAACACAGTTAGGAGCTAATCTTCGACTAAACAAAATTGGTCAGAGCGCTGGCCAGGTTGGCTCAGGGATTATAGCTTCGCCCCGTGGACCGAAGTGTGGTGGGTTCAATTCCTAGTCAAGGGCATGTACCTAGGTTGCAGGCTCAATCCCCAGCCCCAGTTGAGGGAGGGGGGGTGCCTGCGGCAGCCCATTGGTGTGTCTCTCACACTTTCTCATCAATGTTTCTCTCAGTCTCTCCCTCTTCTCCCTCCCCTCCACTCCCTCCAAAATAGAATCAATGGGAAAAATGTCGCCGGCTGACACCGGTTTGGTTCAATGGATGGAGCATCTACTTGGGGACTGAAGGGTCCTGGGTTCGATTCCGATCAAGGGCATGTACCTTGGTTGCGGGCATATCCCCAGTAGGGGGTGTGCAAGAGGCAGCTGATCGATGACTCTCTCTCATCGATGTTTCTAGTTCTCTATCTCTCTCCCTTCCTCTCTGTGAAAAATCAATAAAATATATTAAAAAAAGAAAAAGAAAAAAAGAAAGAAAGACAGAAAAAAGAAAAGTATCGCCAGGTGAGGATTAATGAATAATAAATACACTTCAAAAAAGCCCCCGTGGCAGCGTCACTGCTGTCCCTTACCTCCTGGGCTGGCCCTGCGCCCCAGCCACAGCTCCAATGGGCTGCCCGTGCCCGTGACCATGTGGCCGGCTCCGCTTGGTGCTGTAATATCACCAGGGGGAGACCAGACCCCCAAGTGGTCTCAACAGCTGGCTCCTGAGCTGGCCCCGCCCTGTCCCTCGGGCCGCCGTGGAGGGCCTTCCCGCAGTCACCATGGGATCCTCTCCTCGTCCCTACCTTCGGGGGTGGCTGCCCTCCGGCCCAGGAGTCCGTGACGCTGCACCAGAGCCCCACCCTGGACACCGGGCCTTCGCCCTTCTTCTGGGAGGGCGGCCCCTGCGGGGGTGTGACCTTCCGAGAGGGACACCTTACCCGCTACAGCGCTCTCTGTGCCCCCAGGACCCGCAGCCGGTCCCCTTGCTGTGGTGTATCTGGTGATCTCTTTCATCGTCATCGCCATTGTCATTATCACCATCGTCCTTTGGCCGAGAAGATGTAAGCGAAGGAGAGCACTCCAGGAAGAAGGAGCAGCAGCCCAGCCGGGAGCCCCGGCAGGTTCCTGACTGGCCTTTTCCACTAAGAATACCGCTGCGGCCAAGACTGGTTTGACTCAGTGGATAGAGCGTCGCCTGCGGACTGAAAGGTCCCGGGTTCGATTCCAGCCAAGGGCAGGCACCTTGGTTGCGGGCACATCCCCAGTAGGGGGTGTGCAAGAGGCAATTGATCGATGATTCTCTCTCATTGATGTTTCTAACTATCTATCCCTCTTTCTTCCACTCTGTAAAAAAATCAGTAATATATATATATATTAAAAAATTTTAAGAATGGAACTGCCATTTGACCCAGTAATCCCCCTTCTAGGAATTTATCCTAAGAAACTAGAAACATGAATCAGGAAGGATATATGCACCCCTGTGTTCACAGCAGCACAATTCACCATAGCTAGGATTTGGGATCAGCCTACGTGCCCATCAGCAGATGAATGAATTAGGAGACTGTGGTACATGCACACAAGGAATACTGCGCTGAGGTAAAAAAGAAGGAATTCTTATCATTTGCAACAGCATGGATGGAGCTGGAGAGCATTATGCCAAGCGAAATCAGCCAGCCAAAGATAAATATCACATGATCTCACTCATTTGTGGATTATAATGAAAAACATAAACTAATGAGCAAAAACAGATCCAGAGAAGCATCGATCCTCAGAGAGAAGGTAGGGGAGGGTGGCAGTAAGTTCAACCAAAGGACTTGTATGCAGGCATCTCAGCCTAACCAGTGGCCACAGACACCAGGGGGTGAGGGCATGAATGGGGGAGTAGGGGGGACATTGGGGGACAAGGCCACATAGGTAATACCTTAATCAATGAAGGAAAAAAAACAAAAAAACAAACAAACATCCTCAAATGACGGTGTTTGTGGCCTGGGCCCCAGGTTGGCCTCACAGCCCCGCCGTGAAGGTCTGGGCCCCGGATGTAGGTCTGAGGCCCAGATAGATGTCTGGGTTCTGGGTGGATGGCTCCGGGCTGGGAGGGAGGTCTGGGCCCCGGGGGACGGTCTGGTACTTCACCTGGACATCTGGTCTGGATTATGGATGGAGGTCTTGTCCTCTGATAGAAGATAGGATTCTGTGTCTGAGGCCTGGGCCCAGGGATAAATTTCTCCGCCCCGCCATGATGGTCTAGGACCCGGATGTAGGTCTGGGTGCTGGGAGAGAAGTGTGGTCAATAGGAGGCGCTATAGGCCCAGGTGTGAGGTTTGAGTCAAGGGCAGGGCCTCAGGATGCTGAAATGGTGGTCTGGACTAGCCTGGATATTTAGACTCCGATAAAGGGATAGGCAGTGGGTTGTAGTCTGGGTCCCAGGAAGGGCCTTCTGGTCCTCCCATAAAGGTCTGGAACCCGGATGTAGGTCTGAGATTCAGAAGGAGGTCTGGGTCCTGAGATGGCAGTTCAGGCCAGGGAGGGAGTTCTGTGCCTCAGGGGCGGTCTGGTACCTCCCCTGGACATCTGGGTTATGAAATGGTGGTCTGGGTTACAGAGGCAAACTACACCCCTGACACAAGACTGGACTCAGTGTTGAGGCCTGGCCCTGGAATAATTTTCTTGGTCCCACTATGATGGTTTGGGACCCAGATATAGGTCTGAGCCCCAGATGTAGGTCTGGTTGCTCAGGCATAGTGTGGTCACTACGGGGCGCTACGGGCCCAGGTGGGATGTTTGGAACAAGGACAGAGCCCCAGAATGAAGAAATGATGGTCTGGACAAGCCTGAATATTTAGATTTTAGAAAAAAAAATTGGGAATAGATTCTAGTCTGGGTCATCCCATATACGTCTGGTGCACGGAAGTAGGTATGAGCCCCGGATGTAGGTCTGGGTGTTGGAGGGAGGTATGGTCACTAGGGGGCACTAGGGGCCCAGTTGGGAGGTTTGGATCAAGGGCAGGACCTTGGGATGATGAAATGGTGGTCTGGACTAGCCTGGATATTTAGACTCCAATAAACAGATAGTCAGTGGGTTCTAGTCTGGGTCCCCTGAATGGCCGTCTGGTCCAAGCCATAAAGGTCTGGGTTTGGACACAACCAGTTTGGCTCAGTGGATACAGTGTCTGTGTGCAGAATGAAGGGTCCCGGGTTCGATTCTGTTCAGGGGCAAACTTTGGATGCTGGCACATCCTCAGTGGTAGGTGTGCAAGAGGCAGCTGATTAATGTTTCTCATTGATGTTTCTAACTCTCTATCCTACTCTCTTCCTCTCTGTGAAAAATCAAAACTAAACTAAAAAAAAAAAAAAAAAGTGTGGGACCAGGAGCTAGGTCTGAGCCCTGGATGGAGGTCTGGGTCCTGGGAGGGCCTTTGGGGACAGGGTCTGGGCCCTTGGGGCGGTCTGGCAGCTCACCTGGATATCTGGGTTATGGAAATGGTGATCTTGGTTATAAACTGAGAAGTACACCTGGGATACAAGTCTGGATTCTGTGTGTGAGGCCTGGGCCCCGGGACAATCTCGGCCCCATCATGATAGTCTGGGTCCCAGATGTACATGTGAGCCCCAGGTGAGGTCTGGGTCCTGTGAGGACAGGTGAGGCCCGGAGGAAAGTCTGATACCTCACCTCACCATCTGGGGTATGGAATAGTTGTTTGGGTAAAGCATAAGAGATCTCGTCCCCTGGTACAACTCTGTGTCCCAGGATTGTGGCCTGGGTCCCTGTTGGGCCAACTAGGACCCTCCATGAAGGTCTGGGACCCGGATGGAGGTCTGGGTGCTCAGGCATGGTGCGGTCAATAGGGGGCGCTATGGGCCCAGGTGGGAGGTTTGGGGTAAGGGCAGGACTCGGGATGATGAAATGGTGGTCAGGCCTAGCCTGGTTATTTGGCCTCTAATTAACTTATAGGCACTGGCTTCCAGTATGGTTACCCGAAAAGGCCTTCTGGTCTGCGACCAGGAGTAGGTCTGGGTCGCCGATGGAGGTCTGGGTCCGGGGAGAACCTTTCTGGCCGTGGAGGGACTTCTGGGCCCCTGGGGGGCGGTTGGTACCTCACCTGGACCTCTGGGTTATGGAAATGGTGGTCTGGGATACAAATTGAGAAGTACACCCAGGATACAAGTCTGGATTCTGTTCTTGAGGCCGGGACCTTGGGATTATCTTCTCGGCCCCGCCGTGATACTCTGGGTCCCGGATGTAGGTGTGAGCCCCGGTGGAGGTCTGAGTCATGTGAGGTCAGTTCTCCCCCAAAAGGTAGTCTGAACCCGGGGACGGTCTGGTACCTCACCTGAACATCTTGGTTAAGGAATAGTTGTTGGGGTTAAGCATAGAGATCTCTTCTGATACACCTCGGATGGCAGAACTGGTTGTACCAGATCTTAGGCCAGCCTCATCCCAGGCACAGGCTCCCACAGGATCTGTATCCCTCGTTCCCTGAGAACGCTGTCTCAGGACAGCCCTGGCCTGGGAGCCCTGAGAGGTTCCGGAAGCTTGGGAATCAAGGGGGGGAGGGAGGGAGGCCTTCTGGTGCCAGGGGAGCTGGGCTGGAGGGAGTCCCCCAAGAACTGGCTCTGGCTCTGGCAGTACCCACGGTAAGAGAATGCTGGAAGGAACCTCGCCCACCAGGTGGAGCCCTTGCACTTTGCTGGAGGGAGTAGGCTGCAGAGGGGCGCTGCTGGCTGTCCCAGGGGAAACGGCCCTGCCTGCTGGGCACCCAGTGTGGGTGTGGCCCCAGAAAAGGCATCTTCATGTCCCCAGGCTGTCTGTGCCACCGTGGAGACAGACTGACAGACAGACCTGGAGTGCATCCTGTCCTGCCAAGTGGAGGATGACCCTGGGCAGCGACTTGGCCTTCCCCTGCCTCAGTTTCCTCACTGTGAAGGGAAGAGCGCCCCCTTGGGGCCACGCCGGCCTCTCACTTCCACCGTGGCCTTTGTGTGGACTGGGATGCATCCAGTAGACCCCCACCTCCCGGGTGCCAGGCTTGCTCTGGGCACTGAAGTGGCATGGCAACAGGCCGGGAAGAGGGGCTCTGAGTCCGCTCTGCCCGGCGGCCTGCCTGAGCTCCCAGTAGGGCCTGGTGCCTCCTCTGTGCGCCCACCTCTTCTTCTCATCTTCCTGGTGCCCCACCCGTTACTCCGTGTGCTCCGGGGCAGGGTGGGCAGCTTCCTCTCCCAATCCCCACTGGGGTAGCAAACAGTGGGCGCTAAGTGCCCGATGAGCTAATGCTAAACAGGACTTTCCCGCAGGCCAGGAAGGGCTGCCTGGTCACTACAGTCTGGTGGCCTCCAAGGCAGGGGCCAGCCCCAGGCTTGGACCTGTGGTCCCAGATTTGGACAGCCTGGTGGAGGGGCTCTGAGGCTGTCTGGAGCCCAGCTCTGGCCCTCATGCTCCATTCACAGGGACCCCCTGGAATGCAGCTGACCAATGATTGGTCAGCTAATCTGCCCTGGCCTGGCATGTGGGCACAGCTTGACTCATTTCCCGGGACAGGCTACTGGCCAGGAAAATCGCAGGTTTGCATGTGGAGGGGTCCCTGGCTGCCGGTGGAGGGCGCTGGGTTGGACTGGCGCCAGCGGGCAGCAACAGGTCCCGGGCAGGAGGATGCCTTGCTCGTAGGAATGTTTAGGATGGTCCGTCGGACTCAGGGACGAAGCACAGGTTTCCACTCAGGTGAGCAATGATGCACGGGGAGTCCCTGTGGGGCTGAGGGACAGGCAGGCCTTGTGCCATCCCATGCCCCGATTCCTAGGATGTAGGGGTACCAGGCAGAGGCCCTGACCACAAGCTGAGCCAGTCCGGTGGCCCCCTTGTCCTACCTGCCCAAAAGGAACAGGGCACCTGGTCTGTGAGAACGCCCTCTGCGCCCCGCCCTGGCTCACGTGGGTTCGGGGTTCACGTGAGTTTGGGGCTCACGTGGGGTTGGGACTCATGTGGGTTCGAGGCTCTGGTGGATTCGGGGCTCACGTGGATTCGGGGCTCATGTGGATTCGGGGCTCATGTGGGTTCAGAACTCACGTGGGTTCGGGGCTCACGTGGGTTCAGGGATCACCTGGGTTCGAGGCTCATGTGAGTTTGGGGCTCACGTGGGTTCAGAGCTCACGTGGGTTCAGGGCTCACATGGGTTCGAGGCTCACGTGAGTTTGGGGCTCACGTGGGTTCAGAGCTCACCTGGGTTCGAGGCTCACGTGAGTTTGGGGCTCACGTGGGTTCAGGGCTCACGTGGGTTCGGGGCTCACGTGGGTTCGGGGCTCACACGGGTTCAGGGCTCACGTGGGTTCAGGGCTCACGTGGGTTCGGGGCTCACGTGGATTTGGGGCTCATGTGGGTTCAGAACTCACGTGGGTTCAGAACTCACGTGGGTTCGGGGCACACGTGGGTTTGGGGCTCACGTGGATTCGGGGCTCACACGGGTTCAGAGCTCACACGAGTTCAGAGCTCACGTGGGGTCAGGGCTCACGTGGGTTCAGGGCTCACGTGGGTTGAGGCTCCAGCTCCAGGTGAAACTCAACAGTGAGGGGTGGAGCTCGCCCTTCCCAGAGCTGCTGTGGGGAGCAACGCCAGCGGGCCTGGAGCTCAGGACACAGGATGACCAGGGCGGCCTGGACACCGCCTTACCGGCCAGGCCAGTGCAAACGCAGCACCTGCCATCCCCGGTGCAGACGGCTCAGGTGTGCGGGGAAGGGAGCAGGGCACACGGGCTGCTGGGTTCAGCCGCTGCTCACAGCTCGGCTCCGCCAGCGGAGGCCGGAGAGGGGGAGGGGCCCGGGCCTGTGGGCCAGCCAGACGGGCCGAGGACTGGCGAGGGCGGCGTGGAAGTTCTGACCGCTTCTCCCCACCTGTGTCCTCTCCATCGCTGGCTCTTACATCATCTCAATCCACCTGGGAGTTCCTCTCCTGGTCTCTATCCTGGGCCTTCTGAAACCCCTTTGTGGAGGAGGGAGAACTTAAATGAGAGGAATTGTTACCCAGGCCTGGCTCAGGGGACCCCCGTGAGGGGGACCTGGGGTCAGACGGAATCCGTCTCATCCTCGGGCTTCTGGGGAAGAGCAGGAGTGGCCGCCCCTCCTCCGTCCCCAGGTCCATGACGGACGCTGTTCCGTTTCCCCGTGTCGGTGAGGCAGCCGAGCTCCAGCACATGCCACGCTTGCTCTGGGCGGGGAGCAGCAGCTGCAGGCCCGGCCTGGGTGCCCAGCCCTGCGTGCTGCCCGTCCGCTCTCGCCTCGGGCAGAGAAAGGCCCGCTCACTGAGCGCGCACTCGCCCTGGGAGTCGCGTGCGGGGGCCACGTGCAGTGACGTGGGATGTGCCTGGTGCCTTCAGCCCTCCCGGCGTTGTCCAAGGGTCAACTCCGGTTAGAGAGCCGGGCTTACCGGCTGCGGCCCCAGTGGTGGGTTGTCCCTCTGTGCCGCAGTGGACATGTCTTTAAAATGGGAGGGAAGCTCTAGCCAGTTTGGCTCAGTGGATAGATGTTGGCCTGTGGACTGAGGGATTACGGGTTCGATTCCAGTCAAGCGCATATGCCCGGATTTCAGGCTCAATCCCCAGGAGGGGATGTGTAAGAGGCAGCCGATCAATGATTCTTTCTCACCATTGATGTTTCTCTCTCTCTCCCTTCCTCTCTGAAATCAATAAAAATAATTAAAAAATAAATAAAACGGGGAGGGAAGCTGATCTCCCGGGTTCGGGGGAGTACAGTGCATTCCCTGCGTTAAGCAGGACGACAGCCAGTGCACAAGGACACCTTGCGGCTCTGAGGGCCACTGGTGTCGGGAAGGAGGAGCCAGGAACCCGGGCAATTGTCCTGCCGAGGGGAGCAGGCCTGCACTCTCTGGGGCCCGGAGCTCCCAGGTTCCAGGTGACCTGGGTCGAGGTGCTAATGACCACCTGAAGGGAGTGCCCCATGCAGGGCCACTGCACCTGGGGGCTCAGCAGGTCCCCACTCACCTGGCTACAGCGTGTGGCGCAGGTGCGGGCCACACGGTGGTGCAATTTCATGCCCAAATCAAACTCCACATGGCTCACCGCCTGATGGTCCAGGGGGAGGGGGATGAAAAGGGCAGACTCCACATGGCACCAAAGACCCCTCCCGCTGAGTGTGGGCGGGACTGGGCACAAGAGCGAAGCCTGAGGGAGCAGCCGGGCACAGCAGAGTCCAGGGCCTCCTGTACCTGCGAAGCGCCCCTTGGCGGTTGGGCCACATCAGTGGGAAACACCGTCTGAACAGGCAGCTCTGAAGGGAAAGCGATCATTGCTTTCATTCCTGCCAGGGTCTGGCACCAGCCCCCCCTCCCGCCCCACCCCACCTCAGGTCACCCACCCCAATCACTGCCTGTTCCATCGACACGATCGATCATTTACAAAAATGAGTATGAAAAGAAAGCAGCAGCCTTTTAGTGACGTGACCGTAGTGAATGTGTTGGAACGCCTGGCGGACCTCCTGAATTGCACCGAAGGGTTTGGAAGCACTTGGTTTGGTCTCAGAGGGAAGAGGGAAGGAGGGGAGGGCCCAGCCCCCGAGGTCCCGCTGGAGCCGAAGGCCGGCCTCGGCCGCTCACATTTCGGAGTCCGCGTACATCCCGTTGATCAGGTAGTCCACCTGCGTGTAGTCCTTCTTCTTGTAGTTCTCGTAGGCCTGCAGCGCAAACTGGACCACGACCGCGAAGAGCAGGGCCACCCCCAGCAGGAGCATGGCCAGCAGCGCCCCTCTGTTCACCGGGGACAGGGGCAGGACCCTGGTGGTGACCGCCACGTACTGGCCCTGGGTGCTGAGCTGGCACGAGTCCGTGGTTGGCACCTTAGGGTCCCCTGAGCTCCCGGGGGTGGGCCCGGTGGAAGCAGTGCCCCCTGTGGCCTCAGGCCGCACCTGCTCCGGTGTGGAGGGTGTGGCGGCCCCCGTGGCCCCCCATGTGGATGAAACAGTGCTTGGCAGTGTTGTGGGGGACGTGGCCTCCACCCCAGGTGGCACAGGAGCTGGCACCGTGCTGGCAGCTGGCCCCTCAGCGGTCACCGCGGTGGTGGACACGGAAGCCACGGAGGGGGTGGGCTCTGGGGTTGTGTTCTCCAGGGGCGGGGTGGGGCTACTTGTTGTGTCTGCCACGGGTTGGGCAGTCGACGGCTGGGTGGTGGGACCTTGTGTGGATGTGTTAAGTGAGTGGGAACTCGTGGGGAGCGAGTGGGGACTGGTGGGGAGCTCCGGGCTGGCGGTGGGGAGCATGGGGCTGGCGGTGGGGAGTGTGGGGCCGGTGGTGGGGAGCACGGGGCTGGCAGTGGGGAGTGTGGGGCTGGCAGTGGGGAGTGTGGGGCCGGCTGTGGGGAGCACGGGGCTGGCTGTGGGGAGCGTGGGGCCGGCGGTGGGGAGCATGGGGCTGGTGGTGGGGAGCACGGGGCCGGCTGTGGAGTGGTGGGGGGTGTGCTCAGCGGGACTCTGTGAGCCCCGGGCGCCTCCTGCACTTGCCGTGGCGGCAGCAGTCTGCGTGCTGGTGGCCAGCGTGGTCCGAGGTGCTGCGGTTGGCAACGTACCGTTGCTGGGTGCCTGGGTGTGGGGCGTGCTGGGAGCGGCCGTGGACGCCGGGGGCGGCCGTGTGGACGTCGGCGTGGGCACCCTGGAGTCCGTGAGGTTGGCGGGACCCGCGGCAGCTGCTGAGGTGCCGGGAGTGCTCCCTGTTGTGGCTGCAGGGGAGCTGTGGTTGGCTCCCAAAGTCTCTCTGGCCGCCGTGACAGGAGAGGGCGCCGTCATGGCCTCTGAGGTTTTGTTCAAGATGCTGCCAGTCGTTTCCCTGGATGTGTTTTTTGTGACCAAGTCAGCCTGCGTCTGGTTGAAGACCACGGGCACTTCAGGTCAGAAAGGAGAGAGAAAGGCAGGGTCAGGGGCGGCTGGCGGCCTCGCTGGCCTGTCCTGGGCCCAGAGAGACCGGGGAGGGGTGTGCGCCGCGCCCCCAGCACCTCACTGCCACGCCTGGCCCACTGCCCACCCCAGGGGCAGCTGGCACATTGGTCTTAAAGCTGCTCTGCCGTCCTAACCGGTTTGGCTCAGTGGATAGAGCATCAGCCTGCGGACTGAAAGGTCCCAGGTTCGATTCCAGTCAAGGGCATGTACCTTGGTTGCAGGCACATCCCTGGTAGGGGGTGTTCAGGAGGCAGCTGATTGATGTTTCTCTCTCATTGATGTTTCTAACTCTCTATCCCTCTCCCTTCCTCTCTGTAAAAATCAATAAAATATTTTTAAAAACCCAACAACAACAACAAAAAAACCTGCTCTGCCCTCTCTGAACCCCAAGCCCATGGAAGGCTTAAGAGCTGCACTCTTGGATCCAATCCCCAAAACAGCAGACAGGGAGCGTCTCACAGCACAGGTGTGACTCCTCATTAAACTCAAACACACCGCGTGGCTGCAGAGCAGATAACCCGCCGCCCGGTGTTCCCACCAGGGACCTCTCGGCTTCCTGAAGGCTCTGCAGCGGGATGCCAGGGGCCGGGAGCGGGGGGGGGGGGCGCTGTCAGAGTGGCAGCCACCAAGTGTCTGAGGTCTGAATGGACAAACTCCCAGCAAAGCCAGGCTTCTGAAGTAGGGAGGTCTGGCAGGGTCAAGCCAGAGACCCGCTCAGGGCCCCGGGGCCCGGCCCCCCTCCCCTCACGGGGCCTGGAGAAGCTCCGTCCAACAGCCCCGCCCAGCCTGGCCCCCTGAAGCTGGGGGTCCCCGCTCTCCGCCGGGGCGTGCAGACACCCCTCGGGCTCAGGGTGCGCTGGGCTTGGGCAGCAATCTCCCAGCGTCCTCACCCACCTGGACCCCGGAGTGCCACCCGGCTCTCGGAGAAGGACAGGGAGGAAATGCAGGCGAGCACCAGGGCCGTCCACATCTTGTGGGCGAGCCGGGAGCAGGGCTGGCGTCCCGAGGCTCCCAGCCGGCTCTCAGGCTGCTAGCGATGCCGGCGACGTGGCTGAGGGATCTGCGATCGAGAGAAAGGCGTCTGGTCGGTAACGCGCAGCCTGGCCTGGGTACAGCGCTGCGCCGTGTGCAGGGCTCTGCCCCGGTCTGGCGTGCCAACCGAGCCCCGTGCCTCGACCAGGCTGGCACCCAGGAAGCACGCCGCGTCTCCACCACGGTGGTTAGTGATCTGACCAGGGCCCCTGTGTGATGGCTTAAAGCACTTCCTGTCCCCGTTCCCTAGGCCTTCGGTCTCCCCACCGGGCCCTTACCGTGCGGGTCCTGAGTTCCACGGAGCCGAGTCCCAGGAGGGAGCCGAGGGCCCGGAATGAGCATCCCGACGGCCCTGCAGCCAGGCCGCTCGGTGACGGCAAGGCTGTGTCCCCCCCATCGGCACGAAGCATCACAAATGAATCCCTGCTGCCCTGGTCCACTTCCCCGCCCCCACCCCACAGCTGCCCCAAAGATCCTGGCAACCCACAAAGTGGACCCTGCCTCCATGACTCAAACCCCTCTCCTCCCTCCCTAGATGACCCCTAAGCTCCTTAACACGGCCCAGGCGGCCTCCAAAGTCTGGCCCCACTGGCCTCTCTGCTACGCTCGCCCCCGTCCCGGGCACAGGACTACCTGCTGTGCCCCGTGCAGAGCCTGGCTCGGCCGGCAGCCCACAGGCAGCCCGAGCAGCAAGAGGGATGTTTGTGGGGCCGCCACGTGGTGGCTTTCTGCCCGCTGTGATCGGTGGGGACTGTCGTAGGCTGGCCCCAGGACCGCAAACCCCATCTGAGCACAAACTCTTGTGGAAGCCGCACATCCCCTGGTGCTCCTGACCCCTCCCCGCGAATCGCTGACTTCCTCTCACTCGTCCTGCACTTGCCCTCCAGAATCGTCTGCGAGGGCTCCTGGCTCACAGGTTGGAAGGTTCCTCGGCCCTCCCACCCGCAGGTCCGCATCTGTCTTCTGGAGAAGCAAGGGCATGCTTTGTTTGGACAGCCCAGTGGGGGCGGGGAGAGGAGAGAAGAAACAGACACTGTCATGAGAGGGAAGAATCGGAGTGAAGGTCCCGGGCAGGAAAGAACTCGCTCATCCACCCCCCCATCTGCCGAGGCCGTGCAGCTGGGCTCTCGGTAAATGAGTGCATTTAGACAGCTCTCCCCGGCCAGTCACATCTGGGCATGCGTGGCCCTGCGCCTGAGCCCGGGGCTGGGTCCCCTGGGGTGGGATGAGGTGCCAGGGCTTCCTGGATGCACCCCGGGCCTCAGGCTCGATGTGCCCTCGCTACAGACCCCTAGAGCAGAGCTGGCAAACAGCTCCTGTGACGAGCTGGACAGCAAATGTTTGAGGCTCTGTGGGCCGCGCGGCCGCGGAGGATCTGTGCCCGATGGGCGCGGCCGGGCCCCACTAAAACGGTGTTTGCAGAGCCAGGTGGCAGGCAGCCCGTTCGCGCAGTGAATGTCGGGTTCTTAGGTGCAGGGAGAGGCTGATCGATGTGCCGAACGGATTTCCTCCTCCCCGCCTTGCCCTGGGCCAGGCGGGGACCGTCTCCCTCCCGTCCTGGGACGGGTGTCCTCCCAGAGCCGCTCCTGCCAGGAGGACCCCCCCCCACCTCACCGCGGCGTCAGCGAGGTGCTGTGCACGGGAGCTCCCACACGTTACGGCACGGCGACACAAGCCGAGGGCCTTTTGTGGAGACACGTTTGTCTCCCAGAAACAGACGAAGGCCGCAGACGACCCCACGGCGCCCACCTGTCCCGTCCTGGAGGGCCTCCGAAGGCAGAACCTCACAGGGCAGAACCTCTGATGTGAGGAGCCACAGTCCGGGCCCCTCCTGGATCCTGGGAGGCTCAGGCCTCTGGGCCTGCCTGTCTTTCCTTCCCCTGGAGGCTCCCTGAGCTTGCACGGTCCCCTCCGAGCTCCCTGTGCGTCCCCAGCAGGGGACCCGGCCCTCGGACACTCACCAGGGGCGGGCGCTCAGGGCCATCGTCCCGCTCGGAGGGCTGCGGGCTGGCGCGGCGTGCTGGCCAGGCGCGGTCCGGCTCTGCAGGTGAGCGCAGCTGCGGGGGGCGCTCCCGGGCCACGGCATGCTTTGCGGAACACGGGCCGATGCTCCGGCCTGGTAACTGTCGCATCTAGGGTTTGGAGAAGAGAAAACACTTGTTAGGAAACGCAGGAGGAGAACAGTCGATGAGGAGGGAGGCACCCAATGGGCAGCATTCGGCAAGTCAGCTGGGAAAAGGAGACTGTGTATCAAAAACTTTCCCTGGCACGGCTTGGGGGCAGCACTGTCTCCTGCCCGAACTCCTTCTCAGGAAGCGATTGGACAGGTGTACAACGTGGAGATCGTGAAGATGTTCATCGATGCGCTATTTATAATGGCAAAAAATCGGAATGGTCACGTAAAACACGGCCCCATCCACATATAAAATGCTATGGCAGCCATTAAAACACACACAGATGTCTACTTATTGCCATGGGAAGATGCCCAGCATGGAACATGAAGTGAAACAAGCAGGTCACACACAGAACACACACCACGATCCTGTTTTTGTCTAAGCAGGAATGGTCAAGTGGTCTGGGAAGATTTAATACCATAAAGTTCATAATGGTTATCCCTAGGGAACAGATTTACAGGTGACTTTCATTTTATACTCAGATTTTATTTATTTATTTTTTTAACAAGCTTGTATCACTTCTGGGAAACTCTCTGAAAGTCTCCAGTGAAAGAAAGCAATGTCTGGCCCTAGCTGGTTTGGCTCAATAGACAGAGCGTCCGCCTGCGGACTGAAGGGTACATGCCTGGGTGTGTGCAGGAGGCAGCCAATCAATGATTCTTTTATCATTGATGTTTCTGTCTCTCTCTTCCTCTCCCTTCCTCTCTAAAATCAAATACACACACACACACACACACACACACATATATTGCTATATATATAATGTCTGATTTTCTTCAAGTAATTTGAGCTTCCAGGCCCAACTGATACAGTTTCCACAGGACACATCCTTTGGACCACAGGACAATGTCTATCTACACAAAACCACACGCCTGTGTCCGTTGGGTTCTGTTGTCAAAGTTCAGCCAGATGGCATGTCAAGATAGGTGTCCTCGGTCTGCCCTGTGTCTGCTCTCACAGCCCCTACTCCTTGGTCTGTATAGTTTTCCCAGCTTGGAGTAGGGACTGGGGTCCCTCGGATTTTATAATTTAGACAAACTCTATCATTTACATGACAGGAGATGAATTTTTTTTTTAAGAGCCAACCAAACCTTAGAGGAACCCAGGGATATGACAGCAATGCAAAGATACTGATCAGCATAAATGACCCTCCCATCGTGAGTAATTCATGCAAGCTCGGGACATGAACTCATCACCTCCTACCGTGGCTGCCGTTAGCAAGTGGGGATGCCTGAGGACTATCGTGGGCCCACTCCCTCACACAAATGCCCACCTATGCACATACACACATACATGCATAGGCACACACATGTGAGCACGCAGTCACTCATGCGTGCACATAGCTGCTTGCATATCCAGTCACACACAGCTACACAAACGAGCACACTGCCACAGGCATACACATGCAGTCATACCCATGCATGTGTACAATCACTCACACAATTACACACACAAGGCCAGTGCACACACGGAGCATGTCTATCAGGCTCTATCAGGCAATTCCACAAGATTCTCCGTTAACTTCTGCCGGGCACCATCGCTGCCCGCTCCCTCCGAGCCGGTGGGACTGCAGGTCCCTCCCACGGAACCGGGAACTGGCCGCGGCGCAGAGTCCAGAACAGGCCCTTGTTGAGCCGTGACTTCATCCCTCTGGTATGGTCCTGCCTCCGCTTTCCAGCGGCCTACTCGCAGTGTCAGGATTAATTTGTGGGGTCCTGCGCTAATCTGACTCAGAGTAGACAAGCCATTCATAAGATTGAAAACAGCAGTTTCCCCTGCAAAGGCTTCCGTGAACCTTAAAAGAGGGTCAGGCCGGTTATTCTCCTTTACTAGAGACTCGACAGATCAAGCTCTCAGACTCCGTAAAGAGACCCCTGGGCCAGAGGGACATAGCAAGAAGGAATGAAGTTAGGATTGAGTGGGAGGGAGACCAGGGCAGACGGAAAGACAGATGATGCTGGTGCTGGGAGTCAGCTTTTCAGGGGTCAGCTCCCACAAGTTCTGCAGAGAAGAGGCAGTAACCCCAGGAGCCAGGCGTCACTCCATCCAAAAGGCAGCCCCATGCCTGGCCGGCCTGGCTCAGTGGTTGAACATTGACTTAGGAACCAGGAGGTCACAGTCGGACTCCCAGTCAGGGCACATGTCTGAGTTGCGGACTTGATCCCTAGTAGGGGGCATGCAGGAGGCAGCCCATCAGTGATTTCTCTCTCATTATTGATGTTTCTCTTTCTCCCTTCCTCTTGAAAATCAATAAACAGTTTTATTTTGTTTTTAAAAACGGAGCCTCAGACGGCTCTTTTAAAAAAATATATATTTTATTGATTTTTTACAGAGAGAAGGAGTGAGGGATAGAGAGCTAGAAACGTTGATGAGAGAGAAACATCGGCCAGCTGCCTCTTGCACACTCCCTACTGGGGATGTGCCTGCAACCAATGTACATGCCCTTGACTGGAATCAAACCTGGGACCTTTCAGTCCGCAGACTGACGCTCTATCCACTGAACCAAACCGGCTTCGGCCCCAGTCGGCTCTTGATGTCAACTTCCTGATCCTGTTCTGGCCCTTGACCTTGTGACGCCTCTCAACACCTCCTGTCTCCGATGACTTGTGCTCCCAACCTCGGCTTGGTTTTAAACTCTTTTACGAACCTCTTTGTTCGATGCAGGGTGCTGCGTGCAAGTCACGTGAAATCGGACTGCAACACGCTTGATTCTTTTTTTTGGCTTAACACAGGCTCCTAAGACCCAACACAGCAATCCTCAGGCTTGGCAAGGGTCTACACCTGTTACCCCACATTCCATGGCTCTGGCAATACTGACTTAGCAGCAGTGACATGACCCCAGTCCCTACACCAAGCTGGGAAAACTATACAGACCAAGGAGTAGGGGCTGTGAGAGCAAACACAGAGCAGCCCTATCTTTTTCTCTTTTTTTAATTGACTTTTTACAGAGAGGAAGAGAGAGTTAGAAACATCGATGAGAGAGAATCATCGATCAGCTGCCTCCCGCACACCCCCTACTGGGGATTTGCCCACAACCGAGGCACATGCCCTTAACCGGAATCGAACCTGGGACCCTTCAGTCCACAGACCAACGCTCTATCCACTGAGCCACAGGGCAGCCCTATCTTGACACGCCATCTGGCTGGACTTTGATAACAGAACCCAACGGACACAGGCGTGTGGTGTTGTGTGTTTAGACATTGTCCTGTGGTCCAAGGGCTGTGTCCCCGTGGCACACGGGGACCCGGAGCAGTGGATATTATCTTAATGACCTCGATTGCTTCCGGGTTTCTGAAAGTTTTGATATCACAATGAAATGCTGATCGGCAGCCTGCTTGGCAAGTTTGGCACATAAGCAGAAGAATCGGTATTTTAAGTACTTTCCTTGCCGATTTATTGAAATTTTAGAGATGTTTCCTTTGGGGAGAAAACAGGACATTATAGGCAGAACGGTAAGTGCCACATCCATGTTAGATGGCAAACGTGGTGGATGCTGACTCCTCACTTCAGCCTAACAGTTAAATGCACACACTTTAAGCAGCCACCAGACCCACACGGAGGAGGGAGGTAAATAGATGGAAAAGTACAGCCCCTCCCAGGTAGAACACTCCCCGGGCCCATTCTTGCCCTTGGAGGACCTTTCCGTGCCCCCGCCTACACGGGAGTATCCCAACGTTCCCATCTGCTGCTCCCCAACTGAACAGCCTGGGACTCTCTTCTCTGGTTTGGGATCCCCTGCTTCCTGCCTCTCTGGGGGGCCCCCATCCATGCTCCTTTTGGAATCTTAGCTCCCAACCGATTCCTTCTGTTCCTTCCTCTCCCCCCATTCCTTGTCAGTGTGGCGGAAAAGGGGACCCCCATACTGAAACTGACAAGCTCAGGGGAGGCCAGCACCTGCAGGCCCCACAAACTCAGAAACTGAAAGCAACCACACAGGATGGTCTGAACATAAAAATCCCCAACCAGAAGCGGGTTATGGCGGCGGCATGTGCTAGGCCTGTAGTTTCCTTGACCCGTTGCTTTAAGTGAGCCGGTCTACTCTTTTTTACATCCAAGCTACACACCTACGGAGCGTCAGAGCCATTCCCTTTCCCAGACAACTCAGGGCACACCCACCCGCCGGAACACAGAACCCTCCTTGTGATCTTGCTGCCCGAACACGGTCTGAGTGAATGGTAACCGGCCAGCCTGCGCCCACCGGCCTACAAGTCCGTCTGTGTCTGTCCCGTGTACTTTTCCTTCGGTCCCAGACGTTCCCCCCGCTTTGCTTTCTCCTGCCCCCTTCACCTACCCACGATGAATCCCATGTGACCCTCCTCAAGTCTCCTCCTTTCAGCTGCAAACTGCCCTCCTCCAGAGCATGTTCTCAACTCCGGGGGATTTTGCTTCCCAGCAACTGTCACCAGTTTGGCTCGCGTAAACTCAGAAAATCCCTTATAGGTTTTGGACGTTTCTTAGTGGACACCTCCCATCCTCATCCCCTGGCACCCTGTGCCCCCACTCACGTCTTCTCTTCCTGCCCTGCTCTGCCTCCCGTGCCCCATTCATTCTCCAGCCCCTCACCTCCCTCCCTCCGCCCCAAGCCCCCGTCCCGGCGGCCGCGGCCACAGCATCCCGACGGCAGCGCAGGCCTCTTACCCGGGCGCGGCGGGCCTGCGGCGGCCGGGCGGCCCTCGGGCGGCGTGCGGCGCCCGCGGTCCCGGTCCGGCGTGAGGACGTGGCGGGCGGTGGAGCAGAACCACCCGGAGCCAGAGCGCTCCGGACAGCCGCCCGGGCCCGCCCCGCCCCGCCCCGCCCGCCAGGAAGTGACGTCACCAAGAGGCGTGTCCTGATGGGCGTGGCCGCCTGGGCAGGCCCTGGGATCCGCTAGGTGGTGCCTGGCGCCGAGAAGTGCGAGTCAAGAAAGGGGCGTGGTTTCCACAGGCCCCGCCCACCATGTCTCCCATGGGCCCGGAAGTCGCTGCTCCAGACCGGTCTTTGGCGGAAGTGGTTGGTGCCAGTAGCTGCCCGCTTGGATGTGAGCACTTCGCTGCAGCGATCGGCGGCGTGCGGGTCCCGGGGCAGGGGCAGATCAGATGCACCCCAATGGTTTACAGAGAACGGAGGGGGTGACCCTGCCATAGTCCTGCCCTCCTCTCGCAAACTTGATCCAAACCCTGGGTGCCTGCGTTGGGGAGGGAAGGTTCTTGCCAAGCCTTGTGCTTGGTTCAGTGACTTTCCTGCAGGTTCGGCGGTTTAATCGCTGCTGTGGCACTGTGAGCTGCTTCGCTCCATTTTGTAGGCACTGAAGCTGGGGTGACAATGGGGAAGTGGAGTGTAGGGTTATGCATATGTCAAAGGTATGCTAGCCTAGATGCACAGGAACAATGGACAGCCTGCTTAAGCCAAGATAAGCCTTTTGCTAAAGAAATTGTATGCCTGGGGTGTGACTGTGGACCTGCCTAGTTCAAAATTCATGATCAGGTCTCACCCAGTGAAGTTTTCCATAGAAGCTCGTCTTCCTGCACTCAAGGGAGTACTCCAAAGGCTTTATTTTCAGACAGTTCTATAGTCTGGTGTTCCTGCACTAGGAGACTAAACCTGACAGAAAATTAAGGTGTACAAAGACAGGATGAGCCCTAACCTGTTTGGCTCAGTGGATGGAGTGTCGGCCTGCGGACTGAAGGGTCCCAGGTTCAATTCCGGTCAAGGGCATGCACCTTGGTTGCGGGCATATCCCCAGTGGGAGGTGTGCAGAAGGCAGTTGATCGATGTTTCTAACTCTATCCCTCTCTCTTCCTCTCTGTAAAAAAAATAATAAAATAAAATAAACAAACAAAAAAGACAGGATGAACTCACCAGCTCTGAGCTCTGGGAACACCTGAAAAGCAATTCAGAGCCATCACCACCCTGTTCAATTTCATAGTTTTAAATTGTGTAGAACTTACCCTGCATAGGAATTTGCTGAGACCCAGGCCAGGTGGTAGGGTTTGTGAAGACAATATTTTTTGCTTTCTGTTAGCTTTCATTTTCCCAAGTAGCTCAGATCTAACGTGAGAAGTGCCTTATCTGCATTCACTTCACCTGAGAAAATACGCCAAAACATCCAGTTATAGTTCTACTCCTGCCTTCTTCCAAAATCGATGTCTCTGTGACTGTGTTTCCATTTCCTTCTTGGCAAAATCGAGGCCATTGTACTCCTAGTCTGAGCCTTCCTTCTCAAGGAGCTCACAGTCTAGAGTGGGGGTCTGCTAGTCATTTGCTTCTGTAAATAAAGTTTTATTGGGAACGCAGTTATGCCACCTGGTTTTTATTATCTGGCTGCTTTTGCACAAGGGTCGAGTTGAGTAGTTGAGTAGTTAGATTATGGCTCACAAAATCTAAAATATTTACTGCCTGGTCCTTTACAGAAAAATGTTTGCCAACCTCAATCCAGGATGTTACTAGAAAGATGAGAGAGAATCATTGATTGATCGGCTGCCTCCCACACACCCCACACTGGGGATTGAGCCCACAATCTAGGCATTGAATTGGGTTCACAGGTGCATGCTCAACCACTGAGCTATGCTGGCCAGGCTGGTTCCTTCACTTTTTATCTGAGTAACAGCAGGCACGAGGCTTAGAATAGACCCTCTGTGCCTCCGTTTCACCATACAGTCAATTCTCATTGTGGTAGTTTTGTTTACCGTATTTTCCGGCGTATAAGACGATCCCTAATTTTACAGTTAAAACATAGGTTTGGGCCTGTATTCGCTGCATAAGACTACCCCCCACTTCCGAGGCAACACCAGTTCTTCTTTTAATAGACCGCCTCTCTGACTCTGGCCAATCTGAGCAGGCTTTTTACTAGAACACAGTGTACATGTTCTGTACCCGCAGCTACACTGTATTCTAGTAAAAAGCCTGCTCAGATTGGCCAGAGTCAGAGAGGCGGTCTATTAAAAGAAGAACTGGTGTTGCCTCGGAAGTGGGGGGTAGTCTTATGCAGCGAATACAGGCCCAAACCTATGTTTTAACTGTAAAATTAGGGATCGTCTTATACGCCGGAAAATACGGTAATAAAGTCTGGGTGAGCACTGATCTATAGAATACTGAATCGATACTCCTGTGTGGGATAAACAAAGCCAGCACTTCCCTGCATGCTCTACCCTTTACTGATATTATTAACTGAAGGTCCATTTTATGCTCTGAACACAAAACGAAGGGCATTTAGTTGGAATGGGGATTGACAAACACTTTCTATAAAGGACCAGACAGTAAATACTTTAGGGTTTGTAAGCCACACGGTGTGTCTCAGTGGTTGAACGTCGACCTACGAACCAGGAGGTCATGGTTTGATTTCCCAGTCAGGGTGTTCAGGAGGCAGCCGATGGACGATGTTTCTTTCTTATTGATGTTTCTATCTCTCTATCCCTTTCCCTCTGTCTCTAAAAAGTCAATAAAAACATTTAAAAAAAAGATTTCTTGGTTTTAATTTCTGAAATGGCACATATCAATAGATCAAACCCTTGGAGAATTCTATGAGATCCTCAAGTCAATTTTATGCTCAAAAGCCAAGCATTAGCACCAGGATGTGTATGTGTGTGTGTGTGTGTGTGTGTGTGTATGTCTGTGTGTGTGTGTCTGTGTGTGCATGTCTCTGTGTGTGCATGTCTCTCTGTGTGTCTGTCATGTCTTTCTGTGTGTATGTCTGTGTGTACGCGTGTCTGTGAGTGTGTCCGTGTGTATGTCTGTGTGTGTGTGTCTGGCATGTCTCTCTGTGTGTATGTCTGTGTCTCTGTGTGTGCATGTGTGCATGTCCACCTGTGCTGGGATTAGCTTGGACACTTCCCTCACTACAGCCCTCAGTGAGATCATGGTTCCTCTGGGGCATGAGCCGTGGGGCCAGAGCGCCATGTGGGAAGGAGAGTTATGGCTGCGTTACTTTGGGAGGGGGAGGGGGGGAGAGGAACATGAGGCTCACCTGTTCTTCATGGAGTTCAGAAAACAGTTTTGTGACATTTAATGGGATGGGGAAATGCTCTTGAAGTTATTATGATGATCATTATGACTATCATCATTACAAAGCAGGCAGGCACATTCCGGGCCCGTGAGCTTTGCACTGGCTGCTCTTCTGTCTGCAGGTTCTCCCTCCAGACCCCACCTCCCTTCCTGCCCTCCTGGTTTTGTTTGTCTGAAGAGCATTCCTGACGCTCGTTTTTCCGGGTTAGCACGCCAGGTGGAGGGCATTTTCTGCACTTTGACCATCTGTCTCACCGTCGGCACGCTGTCATGTCCCTCTGGCTGGCTGGAAGCGCTTTCTTGTTGGTGTGCTGTTACTCACTTCCTTGTCCGCGGCTGAGGGTCCCGAGCCGCTGGGGACGGGGTGGGGCAGGCTGGCAAGGGAAACCCACCTAGAGCGCTTCTTCCCGGATCCAGCAAACCTGTGTTTGCGGGGAGCACAACTGTCACAGCCTCCTCAGCAGCCCCCACCTTGGTTGAGGGGTTGGGGAGGGGTTGCTATCCCTGGCCTCGCACAGGCGCCCGGGCAGCGGTGTGTGGGGGTTTGTGCAGGACGTAGAAGGCAGAACCTTTGGTGCAAACCCCGGGCCCCCGGTTCTGAGGTGGGTGTAGGCTGTGGCCCGTGGCCCAGGGCACCTGCTCAGCCTCTCCGAGCCTGTTTCCTTCTCATAAAATACAGGTGATAACAGTCTCCCTGTGTGGGCAACGTGGATGCTCCGTGGCCCGTGGGGATCTGCAGCTGTGCTGGATGTGAGAGTCAAGGGCAGACCCTACCCTTCCTCCCTGTCTCAGCGGGTGACTCAGCCTGGGGCCCTCTGCACCCTGGGGCGATAGTTTATACTAATCACCTGGTTATTATCATTCCCAGCACTACCAAGCCGGGCAACTATTTTCCCCATTGGCACAGGCTAGAGAATAGGTCTCCAGCTCTACTGGTGTGGCTCAGTGGTTAAGCATCGACCTATGAAGGAGGAGGTCACAGTTCGATTCGCAGGCAGGGCACATGCCCAGGTTGCAGGCTTGATCCCTTGTTGGGGGTGAGGGCTGGTAGGAGGCAACTGATCGATGATTCTTTCATCATTGATGTTTCTCTCTCTCTCTCCCTCTTTCTTCCTCTCTCTGAAATCACTAAAAAAACGTTATTTCATAAAAAAAAAAAAAAAAAAAAGAAAGAAAACAGGTCTCCCAAAGTTCCACAACTTGGCCAAAGGCATGCCGTGGGCACTCGACATCCCCGGAGCCCACGTCCTTCCCTTTTCTCTGACGTGGACAGCATCAGGCGTGTGCGGGTCCTGGCGAGGCCCACCTTCAGAGATGCCCCCCCCCCCCCCCCCCCCTATTTCCGCAGCTGCTGCTTCACTGAAAGCAGCGCTGCGGGCAGAGCCTGGCGGGACTAGATGCTGCTGCCCCCTCCTGGCCGCACGGCTCACTGCAGGACCCGGCCGGGAGCCACTCTGCTCTCCCCCCTCCACAAAGACACGGAGCATTCGTCGTAGGAAATAGAATAACGGGGTCTGCAGCTCCCCGCTCTGCCCGCTGAGGGGTCTTGGTCAAGCCTGAGATCCAGCCTGCCCGGGGCCTCAGTTTCCCCCTCTGTGGAATGGGCGTTCCCGGGGAACCTAGGACACAGACTTTGGAGGGACACGCCCGGCGGCCTCTGGCCCCGATGGCGCGGCGGGAGGCAGGGCTTCGCCCCTTCCCGGCCCGGAGAACACGAGGTCTGGGGTCCAGAGCTGCAGGAGCTGCGGGCTGGGAGGCCGGGCGGCCTTCAAAGGCGCCGCGGGCTCGGCCCCTGCCCGCCTCGATCTTGATCTTTGGTCGGAGATTTATCGACTCCCAGGGAGGAGGCGCCGTGACCGGCCGCCGGGAGGGAGGGGCGCGGGCAGGAGGCGCACCGGCCCCGGCTCCCGGCCCCGCTGCGCCCCGGATGGAGCTGAGGGCCGAGGGCATGGGAGGTACCAGTGATCCCGAGGGCCCAGCCTGGGCTCTGGGGGGGTTCGCCATCCCCCTGCAGACCCCACCCCGGGGCGGAGGCGCCGCAGATCCTGGGCTGGGTCTCCCCGCGCCCCGCGCTCCCACAGGGACTCAGAGGCGCCCCCAGAGCTCCGGGAGACACAGCGACCCACAGTCTGTGGGCCGGTTTAGAACCTTTTATTTTTTTTTTTTTTACCCTGACCACCCATCCTTTTATTAGCTGGCTTTATCGTTTGTAAAGGCTTGGCCACACTTGCCAAACATATAAATATTGAAAGCACCACGCAGACTGTTATGACGGGGCCCCATCAGATGGCTCAGAAGAGACCTCCAGAGAGCACACGCTTGCGTAAACAGGGCGGCCTTTAAAACAACACCCACCATGCTCCCTATCAGCAGAGCTATTTTTAAAACATTTCTTTTTTTTAAAGATCAGTCAGGATATCTCCTGTCTGTTTTTATCTAGAAAAATCCCTCCTCTTTTTTTTTTTTTTTTTGGCAGTGAGTGGTTTTTCCTTGTAAGTGGCAGGCACAGAGTGGGGTCCCGGCTGCTCTCCTGTGCCCACATCCTCGTGTGGGCACAGCCCCGCAGGGAGACTGTTTGCCAGGGACGGTCCCAGTTTTCGCCCTGGCAGTCCCATGTCCTGGGAGCCCCTGAGTTCCAGGCTGGCCTGGACGGTGGTCACCCCTGTGAGCCCTCCGCCCACCTTGAGGGTACAAAAGGGAGTGGGTGGAGCGAGAGAGAGGGGGGCCCTGAGGTGGGTCCCCTCCATCTCAGCACTGAGAAGAAGGGCTTCAGGAAACCGGAGGGCCCTCTGTCCCCTGGAGCTCGGGTCTGGGTAGGGGAAGGGGAGGGGCGGTGCATGTGGCTGGTGCTTGCTCCATGCCTCAGAAGCTAAAGGTCGCGGCTGTTGCTGCCCACCCCCTGGCCAGCCTCGGCCCCAGGCAGGTGGCTGTGTTTCCAGGGTGACTGGTCAAAGGTGTGTGTGTCCCGGGATCAGAGGCCATGTCCACATGGAGCCCGTGGGAGGGAGAATCAACACTGTCAATCCCCCAAAGTTCCAGGGCCCAGGCCGGGCTCCAGGGGCTGCCTCCCGCCCCACACTTCCTGTCCTTAGGTCTCCCACCCTCCGGCCCAGCCGCCGGGGAAGAGCGGAGGCCGGCAGCAGCACTGGGACTGCATAGCCACCGCATAGCCATGAGTTTTGATCCTTAAATGGAAACAGGAACTGCAGCCCCCCTGAGCTGAGGCTGTTCTGGGATCAGAAGGGGACCCGGGAACTTCACGGCTCCTGAGACCGGGCGGAAAGGTCTGGCGGCGGCCCAGGGCCCCAGTCGCGTGTGGGGAAGGCACTGGTCCCCATGGAGCCCTGCGTGTCCACTCCGTGTGCACCTCACGCCTGGCCCACGGAAACGCCCGGTGCCTGGGACACTGCTCCAGGGCCGGCGGCCGCCTGTGAGGGCCAGTGCATGAGGCTCCAGCCCGTCCCGCCGGCCTGGAGCAGCTCACACTAAGCCCCCCCCTTCCCTTCCTGGCTCCTGGAACCCACTCTCTCCTGGCCCTTCTCACCCGGGCGCCCGGAGAGCCCATCGTGCAGCCCTCCAACCTCATTCTTCATAGCTGCTCCTCCCGAGTCAAGGCCTCCCAAACTGAGGACCCACATTCTACGCCCAGCCCCGCGCCTCTCCCTTAAACCCCAGACCCTGGCCACTCTGCTCCTCCACCGGGAAATGGGGCAGGATCCTGGTTAGACAAGGTCAAGGCAGACTCCGCCCCCGCCCCGGCCTCTCTTCCTCTCACACCGGCTCTCCGGTCTCCGTCTCAGTGAGTTCAGCCCGGCCTGACTCCTGTCAAACGCTTGGACATCATCCTGGACACGGTCTCTTCTCAGCCTCGACGTTCCTCTCCCCATCCTCTCTGCCCTCAGGGAGGCCCAGAACCCAACCTCTTCTCGCCATCTCTGCTGCGGCTGCCGTCTCGGTCACCGCCATCTTGAACCTGGACCACTGCCATAGCCGCGGAGACGTTCTGCGCAATGGAAGCCCACTCTCACGCCTCCTCTCTCCAGGCCCCAGGTGGTCCTCCCGTCTCCCTCCGAGGAGTGTCCTCCATGGCCGCACGGAGCCAGCCCACTCCTCTCTGACCACGTCTCTGTCTGCTCGGACCCTCCAGCCCTCCCTGAGCCCCAGGGCCTTTGCACTGGCCTCTCCCGCTGGCTGCAAAGCTCCCTCCCGCCTTCCTCCGGGTCCCAGCACTAATGCCGCTTCCCTAGCGCGTCCTTTCTCACCCCCGACCTTCTTACTCGCCTTTTTTTCTCTAGAACAGGCCTCGCCACCGGACATGGCCACCGAGGACGGGGTGGGCAAACATCTCAGGGAAGGGCCAGATTATAATAATAATAATTATTATTATTATTTTTTAAAAACTATACTGTATTCATATTTTACAGAGAGGAAGGGAGAGGGATAGAGAGTTAGAAACATCGATGAGAGAGAATCATCCATCAGCTGCCTCCTGCACACCCCCCACTGGGGATGTGCTTGCAACCAAGGTACATGCCCTTGACCAGAATTGAACCTGGGAGCTTTCAGTCCGCAGGCCAATGCTCTACCCACTGAGCCAAACCGGTTTCGGCCAGAGAATAATTATTTCAGTCTTCAGGGCCCACACTGTCTCTGCTGCAACCACTCACTTCGGCCAGCTGGAGACGACGTCCTGGACTAGACCTTTCCTCTCTGACCTCACTTCCCTTCCCCGTGCTGGAGTGGGGAGTGGGGGCTAAGGGGGGTGGTCTGTGAAGACTGGGGACTGCATCAGTGCCCTGGGGCTGCTAGAACAGATCGCCCCAGCTGGCCGGCATACCACCGCAGAACACTGCTCTCTCACGGTTCTGGGGGCCAGGGTTTGAGATGAGGCTGTCTGTGGGGCTGGGCTCCTTCTCAGGGCTCCCAGGAAGGGGTGCCAGGCCGCCCTGGGCTTGTGGCCGCATCAGTCCAACCTCTGCCTCTGCCTTCTGTCTCCTCCTCCTCCTCCTCCTCCTCTTCCTCCTCCTCTGTCTATCTCCAATCTCCCTGCCTTTCTGTCTGAAGGATCATTGTCACTGGATTTAGGGTCCACTGGGATAATCCAGGATGATCTCTTCATTTTCAAATCCTTCACTGAATTACCCTTGCAAAGACCCTTTGTCCAAACAGGTTAACATGCACAGGTCCCCGGGATTAGGACGCGGGCGTCACTGCTCCGGGGCCACTGTTCCGCCCGCGGCAGGTGTCTTTACGGCGCGTGAGAAGGGAAATCCTCCATCTGCATGGAAAACAGCACTGCCCGGTGGGTTCTCCCCCAGGGTGTGAGCCACGGGGCAAGCCACGTGATCAGGAGCGGGCAGCTCAGGGCCACAAACTCAGGGCTGATGGCAGCTCTGGGGAGGAGAGGAGCTTGTGGGGAGGGGTTCCTACCCCGAGGGCATGCTGGCACACCCACCCTCAGGTCAGTCATTTTCTCAGATCTTCTCTTGTCTGAGGTTCCCATCAGCACCCAGAGAGATACCATCACACCCATGTTACACACGAGGAGCCTGCGGCCCAGAGGGGAAGTCCAGCCTGTGTCCCTCACACCCCTGCCATCTCCATGGAAACCAACGAAGCTCCCAGAGTAAGGTGACCCGATTTACATTGGTAAAGTAGGACCCCGTTGACCGGCAGGGGCGGGGAGAGGGGGAGTTCTTGATTAATAATTTGGTCTATATGGAGCTGTTCCCTAGCTTGTCGTGCATTCTTTCCAAAAATTGGGACTTTTTTAAAACTCCGTGGAACACGGGACAAATTGTTAAAAATCGGGACTGTCCCGCCAAAAGCGGGATGTCTGGTCGCTTTATCCCAGGGAGATCCCACATCCAGCCCACACCACACGGGGGCCGCCCTCCCCTGCCTGCTCCGGGCACAGGCTGCTTGGAGGTGGTGCTGCTGCAGGGGCCAGGCCTATGGGGGCCCAGGGATGGACAGGCTGGTCTGCGGACACCCCCTCTGCCCTCCCTCCGAGCTGCCCTGTGGAGGGTGCTCGCAGCTCAGAGCGTTGGGATGCCAGGAGCCCAAGCACACTCTGCCCACAGGCCGGGCCAGGCCAGCCCGGGTGGGAGGGCCCTCGCGCTCAGAATAACTGTCCGGAGTCAGCATGTTCCAGCCCGGGAGGCAAACCGAAGAGGCGCTTTCCCCCAGTGTCCGGGGCTGAGGTGACACCCTCTGACAGGCCCTGCAGGGACCCTCAGGGAGCCCTTGTCCCCGGGAATGATTCCATCCGACAGCAGCTGAGCCTGTCACCTCGCTGAGGAGTGACCTGAGAGCGAGTATTTCCAAGGGGGACCGAGGAGAGGTCTTCAGCCTGAGGCGCCATGGCCAGCAGCCTTCGGGGAAGTGGGAGCTTAGCACATTCTCCGGTTGCTTCTGACATCAGGGAAGAGTCTAAAAATCCCTGCCCTTGTGGTGTCAGGACGAAACGGTGACTGCTTCTCATCTGGGCTCTGCAAAGGGCTTTGTCAAAGTCCTGCATGGAGCCGTCAGGCCAGCTGGGACCATGGTCTGTGCCTGGGGACCTGGGGCACAGTCCCTCCCTCTGAGGGGGTCTCTGGGGGTCCCTCCACAGTGGACATCACAAGGGTTGGCACAGGAAACCCCAGGAGCTGCCGCCGGCCTCTGTCAGCCCTGACTCACACGGCTTCTTCTCGATCTGCTGAATTCTCCTGTTCTGAGCTTCCAGATCGCCGTCTCCCTCTCTGGGGAGAGAGTCCCAGTATCTGTTTTGTACGTTCTTGGTTCATTTTGCTTTTAACCATCTGCGTACCTGGGTGGAGGGCCTTCAGCTTCTCAGGTTTAGAGCTTTGGCCGGCTTGAACTCTGGCCCAGCTGTGTAAGGTGCCCACTAGCAGAGCTCCCATGAGCCCCTGGGGCCCCTTCCCCTCATCCCCACGATCAGTGCCCTTCCCCAGCCCCATGTGCTCTTCCTAAAGCCGCCGTTGGCAAAGTGCGGCTCGCACATGCGGCTCTTTGGCCCCGGGAGTGTGGCTCTTCCACAAAATACCACGGCCTGGGCGAGTCTATTTTGAAGAAGTGGCATTAGAAGAAGTTTAAGTTTAAAAAAATGTGGCTCTCCAAAGAAATTTCAATTGTTGTCCTGTTGATATCTGGCTCTGTTGACTAATGAGTTTGCCGACTACTGTCCTAAAGCATCCTGATCCCAGCTCCTCTGTCCATTCCTGAGCCACCCCAACTCCCATGACACCAGTCCAGAACGCCATCTCCCCTGGCTGTTACCATGGTATCCACCCACTAACCAGTCACCTGCATCCCTCTTTCCTCCTGGGAGCGTTGTCCCCGCCCCCGCCCCCCCATAGCCAGAGTGCTCTTTTGATACACGTAAGTCAGATCATTTCACTTCATTCATTCACTCAACAGACATTTATTGAGCACCTACTATGTGCTGGGCCTTGGTCTAGGCTCAGGGGACACACAGGGAACAAAACAAATGAAAGTCTCCGTTCTCCTGGAGCTTCCATTCCAGCGGAGGGAAGAAAGTCAGGTGAGCAGTTTGTCAGATGTCAGTCGGTGCAAAGGGAGAAAGTGAAGCAGAGAAACGGAGCAGGCAGCGCTGGGAACGGCGGGTGTAGGAGGGGGCCTGGTTTGCAGTTTTCAAAGGGGCTTAGGGCAGACCTGGCTGAGGAAATGAGATGTAAGGAAGTGCACCCTGTGGATAATTAGGGGTAAGAGAACTCCAGGAGAAAGGCCAGCAAGTGCAAAGGTCCCGCGGCAGGAATGCGAACAGCCTGGAGGCCACAGAGTCTGGAACAGGGTGAGGGGGCTGGAGAGAGAACGGGAGAGAGATGGCCAGATCAGGCATGGCTTTTGACGTCTGTTCTGACTGATATGGCAGCTTTATTTATTTATTTATTTATTTTTAATATATTTTATTAATTTTATACAGAGAGGAAGGGAGAGAGATAGAAACATCGATGAGAGAGAGTCATCGATCAGCTGCCTCTTGCACACCCCCTGCTGGGGATATGCCCGCAACCAAGGCACACGCCCTTGACCGGAATCGAACCCGGGACCCTTCAGTCCCCAAGCCGACGCTCCATCCATTGAGCCAAACCAGTCCCGGCAGATATGGCAGCTTTAGAAAGTTCTTGAGCAGAGGAGGGATGTGATCTGACTTGTTTTAACCTGCTCATTCTGGCTGCTGTGAGATTAGACTGAAGGGGTCAAGGTGGAAAGCAGGAGACCCATGGGGGTGAGACGGGACCCAAACCGGGGTGGTGTTGTGAGAAGAGCAGGGAAACTGCATCTGTTTTGAAAATAGAGCCAACAGGAAGTGCTACTGAGGTTGGGCACAGAGTGTCAGAGAGAAATCAGTAAGGATTTTATTGCTTAAACTAGAGGCCCGATGCATGAAATTTGTGCAAGAGCAGGCCTTCACAGCCCCGGCTGCCTTGGCCCCCGCAGCTGAGGCTTTGTCCGGAAGGTCGACCCGATGGTCGTTCCTCTGTTCTGCCATTCAGTTGACTTGCATATTACGCTTTTATTATCATAGATGCCTACTATTGCTCTCACTGCTCTTTGGATACATCTTGCTCGATTCCTTGTCCAGGTCTGATCCATACCGACCCAACTGGCTCTCCTTCCTGCACCGTTTGCCAGTGCTCGCTCCTTTGTCCATGTCCCCACCTCCCAAGTCACAATTCCCCAGACACTGCAGCCCAACAATCTTCACTTTTCACGGCCTTCCTCCCAGTCTGTTAATGGTGCTTTGGGACTTTTTGTTTGTTTGTCGTAATTGATCTGTCTTCTTGTGTTTTTTTGTTTGTTTGTTTTAAATATATTTTATCGATTTTTTTATAGAGAGGAAGGGAGAGAGCTAGAGAGCTAGAAACGTCGATGAGAGAGTAACACCAACCAGCTGCCTCTTGCACCCCCCCCTACCGGGGATGTGCCCGCAACCATGGCACATGCCCTTGACCGGAATTGAACCCAGGACCTTTTAGTCGGCAGACTGACGATCTACCACTGAGCCAAACTGGTTTCGGCTGTCTTCTTGTTTTTTGCTTGTCTCCCTCCCTCCCTAGAATATAAACCCCGTAGGTACATTCTGCCTCGCTTGTGCAGTTGTCACAAACACATGAAGAATGCTGGCATCGTGAGCGGGCTGTTGGTGGCATTGTGAGCGGGCTGTTAGTTCACGCTTACCTGCAGGGCACGCTGGCCCTGTTCTATAAGGAAGGGAAGTGGCGGGGAAGGTTATATTTAAACCTGCCCGAGGGCACACAGCTGGTTCTGGAGCCAGAGTTTGAACTGGGGCCTGTGGGTTCCAGAGCTTGTGCCATGGCCCTCCCAGCCCCTCCCGTCCCCTCAGGGTCCAGGCGGAGCTCCATGGTCAGGTGGGGACAGAGCCAGGGAGATGGGGAGGTCAGTGCCTGCTTGTTGAATGCGGCGAAGGCGGGCTCTGCCACCCCAGGGCCTTTCCTGCTCTGCCCGCCTGGGAGCGTGATGGGAAGACCTGAATAAGGAATCATAACGCTCAGTCTCTGTATCACTAAATGCATGGAGAGGGCATTTAGTTTAACAATAAAACCTCAAGCTGAAACCGGTTTGGCTCAGTGGATAGAGCGTCGGTCTGCGGACTGAAGGGTCCCAGGTTCGATTCCGGTCAAGGGCATGAACATTGGTTGCGGGCACATCCCCCGTGGGGGGTGTGCAAGAGGCAGCTGGTCGATGTTTCTCTCTCATCAATGTTTCTAGCTCTCTATCCCTCTCTCTTCCTCTCTGTAGAAAATCAATAATATATATATATTTTTAAAAATAATAAAACCTCAAGCCCTAGCAGGTGTGGCTCAGTGGATGTGGACGGAAGGGTCCCAGGTTCGATTCTGGTCAAGGGCACATGCTTAGATTGCGGGATCGGTCCAACGTGCAGAAGGCAGCCAATCAATGATTCCCTCTCATCATTGATGTTTCTACCTCTCTATTCCTCTCCCTTTCTCTCTGAGATCAATAAAAATATATTTATATAATAAAAATAAAAATAAAACCTCAAGCTTACTCCAATCGCAGCCGCTGCTGCTCCTGCCTCTCTCCATCAGCCCCTCCTGTTCCTCTGCCCTCCTGGGCGCCCTCCCCAGTGCCAACAGGTGGGAAAGCGCACAGACCATGTTCCAGGAGCCCCTGGCTCACAGCCCTGTTCCAACTCACCCTCAGGTGGGAACTTCTGCACAGGTGCCTGGGGTCCCTCAGCCAGAGAACTGGACTTATACGGGTTGCCCACAGTACTTAACTAAAATTGACCGAGCATAAACTAAACACAGACACAAGAGTTAGAATGCACGAATCCCAAGGTTTATTTACCAGAGTCCTGGTGGTTTCCAGGACTAGGCAGGTCACCTGGAGATCTGCGCCGACAGACACACACTGGACAGGAACACGCCGCTGCAGCGTCTTGGTCAGGAACGAGGCCTCAGAAGTTTGGCTCACAGGCAGAGTGACAGCTTCACTGAGGCAGAGTCTTATGCAGTATTTCGAACAGGGAGAAGGCAGTGGGAGAGCACGTCGGGTGAAGGAGCCCTTCGTGGTCTCTGCCCAGTGCCTCTAGGTCCTTCTTTTATGGCCATTTCTAGGTATTTCTTTTCTTTTCTTTTCTTTTCTTTTCTTTTCTTTTTTTAAATATATTTTATTGATTTTGTACAGAGAGGAAGGGAGAGAGATACAGAGTTAGAAACATCGATGAGAGAGTCATCGATCAGCTGCCTCTTGCACACCCCCCACTGGGGATATGCCTGCAACCAAGGTACATGCCTTTGACCGGAATCGAACCCGGGACCCTTCAGTCCCCTAGCCGACGCTCTATCCATTGAGCCAAACTGGTTTCGGCCATTTCTAGGTGTTTCTTAATTCCTTCTGGTGCAACCAATAGATCTTCAGTGTGCTTAATCGGGTGCTCTCCAGGTACCTTTTGCCTCAGTTTCCAACTTTTCAGAGAGACAATCGTTAGGGCGTTCACACAGTTAGGGGCTCAAAGACAGTTTTAAAACTCAAGTTTTACAAAATGGATTCAAGTCACATTATATGGAGTTACTTACACTAAGCCTAAAACACATTTCAAATAATTTCTTTTACTTAAAATAAAATCAGAATAAGATCAAAAATACAATTCACACTTAAACTATAAATCACTCATAAAAGTAAATGCTTTCATTGCTATTTTAAATCACACAAATAATTATTCTTACACCGTTTTAAATCCTTACATTATCACACTAATATAACAGCCCCCAAACTGCCTCACCGCGTGCCTCGGACAACGCCCATCCCCGCGCCCCGCCCCCGTGCCTCGGTTTACCCATCCGCAAAGGCCCGGTCTTTGCCATCCTACAGGTGACACACCTGTTTCCAGGGCTTGATGGGCCCCCGGCCCCCACGGGGTGGAAGCCCGGAGTCCAACCCACAGCCCCCGAGGAGCCCGCGCAGCCCCAGGGCAGGCGGGGGGCGCGGGGAGGCCACGGGGACGGCGCGCAGCGGCTGCAGCGGCTCCGGGGGCGCCCGCGGGGGGGCGCGGCGCGCGGGGGGCGGGGACGCGGCGCGGCTTCCGCTCCCGCTCCTCCCCCTCCGCCCTCCGCCCTCCTCCCCCGCCGTCCTGGCCCGCGGCGCCCGAGGGGGAGGCGGCAGGCGCCGGGAGCCGCGCGAGGAGCCGCCGCGCCGCGCCATGGAGCCCGAGTGAGCGCGGCGCGGGCCGCCGGCCCCGGACGACATGGAGGCGGCGCCGCCCCGGCCGCCGCCGCCGCCGCCGCTGCTGCTGCTCGCGCTGTGCTGCAGCCTGGCCCCCGCCGCGGGTAGGTGGGCGCGGGCGGGGCCGGGGACAATGGCCCGGGAGCCCGGGAGCCCGGGCGGCCCGCGGCCAAGTGCGCGGCGCGCGGCGGCGACTTTGCAAGTTGGGGACGGAGTTGGGGCGCGCGCGCCGCGGTCCCCCCCGCCGCCCGGGAGCCGCGCGCGCGGCCCTTTGTCTCCGCCGCCCGGGCCGCTCCGGGGGCGCGGGGCCCGGTGCCGGGCGTCCCGGGGCGGCCAGCGGGGCGCGGGCGGCGCCGGCCCGGCCTGCCAGGTGCGGCGCGGGCGGGCCCTCACCTGCCCGGGCCCCGGCGCGCTGGGCAGGGCGCCCGCGCGGAGCCGGCGGGCGAGGCCGCGCGGGGACCCGGGGACCCCGGCCCCGCGGATGGGACCCGGGAGGACGCGGCCGGAGCCAGGCCAGGCCGCCGCGCCGGGAGCTCGGGCGAGCCTGTGTCCGATGGCCGCGCGGCCCGCGAGCTCCGAGCTCCGGGGACGGACTGAAGTTGCAGAGAAAGTTCCGAGCCCCGCGCGGGCGGCCTGGCCTGTCGCGCCGGCCTTGCCTCTCGGTGTTGCTGTCGGTTTTCCAACCGCCTGACACCTGCCAGGGGCCGCCAGGACCCGCCTGGCCTCCGGGGGGGGCCCCCGATCAGGGGCATCCGAGGGGCCGGCTGCGCGGGGCCGCCGCGGGGGACGGGGCTCCGGGTCGCGGGGTGGCGGGGCCGCGAGCTCCAGCCTCAGTGGTGGGTTGTGCGCACCCGTGGGGAGACCGGGGGCTGGGATCCTCCTCGGCGACGTTCGGTGTGTCCCAGGGGTGGAGCTGAGGTCGGGAGGGCTCAGGAAACCTAAGCGCCTGCGAAGCGCTACACATGTTCTTTTAATTTGGAGATTGCCATGTGGTTTTTGAAGCAAGTCTCTCGCTACCTAAATCATCCTCCTCAGACGTGAGAGTTGTTTTTCTGGAGTGCGGCAGGGCCCGTGGGCATGGCCAGCGAGGGCCGTGTTGCTGGTGGCAGCTTGTTTTATTTTATTTTATTATTTATTATTATTATTATCATTATTATTTTTTTTTTTGTGGGGGGGACCTTGGGTTCCTTTGTCTGGGCCTCTTGGAGGCAAACAGCTGTTTCCCTGAGTGTTTCCAGGGTGGACATGGCAGGGAGGTGTCCCGGCCTGGCGCTCTGCGGTCACACATTCCCAGAGCTGCGGCCCCTCCATGGAGGTTTGGGGGGGACCGAGAAGGGATGGCTTCCTCAAGTCCTCCTGGCCCCCAGTCCAAGCCTACAGACGGTCTGTGGTTTCACCCCCAATCGGTCTCTCTCAGGAGGGTTTTTACGTTTCTCGGCCCTGTCTGAGCCTAGCAAAACAAGGTGACGACTAAACACAGTATCTGGGAGTTCAGGCCAGCGCTGCTCCCTTTCTTTCCGGAAATGCCTGGATCTCGGAGGCAAAAGGATTTTTTTTTTTTTTTTTTTTTGGGGGGGATGTTTGTTTTAAAGGTGGGGTTTCTCAGCCGGGCTCTGCTGCGTTGCACTTGGCTGCAGTTTTGGATTTCCTGTAGCTTTTGGGGTGACGTTGCTGGAATGCCTGCCCACCGTTGTCCGCCGTTGTACTGTCCCAGCCCCCGAGGAGAGGAATCACATCTGTGGCGCCCGGCTGTATGGGAGGCAGAAATAGAGCTGATTATTTTGCCATGAGGGAGTCCACGAGCATGGGGTTTTCAGCGCATGGCCGGCGGGGTGACCCGGGCCTAACATGGAAGGGCCAGGCGGCATCGGCAGAGCGGCCGGACGGCCTTCCACGGGGTATGCCCCCGATTCCTGGGCTCGATGCGTGCCTCTGTCCGGAGGGAAGCCTGTAAGTTGGTGGCTTATTATTTTTCCTGATTGCTTCCTGTTGCCATTGGAAGCTCTGAGCCCACTGAAGTGCCTTTGTTCTCCTGGTTCCCTTGCTGGGAACGGCCCAAGGCAGCTCCCCTCCGGCCCCATAGTGCTCACTCCAGGCCAGGGCCTGTCTCCAGCCCCCTCAGGGAGGTTCCTGCAGACGCCGGGGCCTGGCCACCGGGAGGGACAGGCTGGTGGGTGTTCACTAAACAGCGTGGCGTCCACAGAGAGAACCTTCCTGGCACACGTCCTTCCCAGGTCAGGGCCCGCGTGCCTGTCGCCCTCTCTCCCGTTTGGATCCAAGAATTCACCCAGCTCGTCCGTCCATATGGCCCAGCACTTGCTGCGGAGATCCTGTCCTATTTGGAAGCCGTCTAATTTCAGCCGTGCTGCCTCACTGCTCAGGCATGTCGCGCAGTGTGCACACTGGCCGGGGCGGGGGGCACAGTTAGGTGAGGACTCGGCGCGCAGGACTCCTGCTGGCAGGGGCGGCGCGCCAGGGCTGAGCAGGGGCCTGGGGTCAGACCCACCCGGTGTATGTGCTCAGCGGCTGGTTGACTTTGGACGACTCGCTTAGCTTCTGTGTGTTCAGTGTCCTCATCTGGTCCGTCCCATGGCCCCCCCCCCCCCCCGATTCTGCGCGTTTGGGAGCATTCAGTGCCATATGTGACACCGCTGGCACCATCCCTGTCCCCCACGAGGGACGGGTAGTGGCAGAGCCGCAGGCAGTTCCTGCTGTATAGCGGGGGCCTCGGTCTTGCCTGGGAGGTTGGGAGGTGGTTGTTGTGCACTCTGGATTTTTCTGCGGCGTGTGATCTCGGGTGTCTTGTCCGCTGTCTGGCGTGTTTGTCGCCGACACCATGTGGGATGTCTCGGAGTGGTTCATAGCAAGGACGTGCACCCTGAGTGGTCCAGGGTCTTGCTCCTTGCTTTTGGGGGGAAAGCTTTGTGTGACTCAGTTTCCTTTTCTGTAAAATGGGCATAATAATAACTTCCTACCACGGACTGGAGCAGCAGCCTGGCATTGGACCAGCTTCTCCTGCGGAGGGAGGGTATTCCTCTGGGGCCTTTGTGTGAAGGGTTGGGACAGAATAGGACAGAAGGGCGGTGAGGCCCCGTCTCTGCTGCCAGCTGCTCCTGACTGTGGAGCTAGGAGAGAGCTGGGCCGGGGCCTCCCCCTCACGGACCAGGGTCACACTGCAGAGTCTGGATGGGTGCCAGAAGGTGATGGAAGCTTTTGGAAGGCTTTGGTGGTGAGAGGGTGGAGGAGGGGAGGGAGGAGACAGGAAACGCTGGCTGGAGTCAGATCTGTCCTAGGTGAAAGGTGTTGAATGGACTTATTTATTTATTTATTTATTTATTAAAGTTGAGATGAAGTACACGTAACAGTAACTATTTTAAATTTGGAGGCATTTAGTGTAATCACAGTGTTGTAAGAGTAACCACCATTTCTATCAAGTCACAAGGCATTTCAGCGCCCTGAAATAAGGTTGGTACCCTCAGACAGCACCTCCCGGTCCCTCGGCGGCCAGTCCGCGTTCTGTCTCCGTGGAGTGGCCTGGCCTGGCCTCTCCACGTCCATGGAACCATACGCTGTGGTCTTTCCTGCCGGCTTTTTCTCTTTAGTGTCTGGGTTTCGAGGTTCGGCCACGTGGTAGCCTGTGTCAGCGCCTCATGCCTTGTCATGGCCGAGCGACCTCCCGCTGTGTGGGGCGGGCACGTCTTGCTGTCTGTCCCTCGCCCGCCGACGGGGTGCGGGTTGGGGGCCGTGGGGTCCGCATGGGGCGGGGATGGTGAAAGCTGCTGTAAGTGGGCCGATTCCTCCTTGGATCCTCCTGCCGTGATGCAGAGACGTGACAGCTAATGGCGAAGGGGACCGAGGGGACAAGCTGAGGCCGGTGCTGGCCTCCGGGGGGGGAGGGCGCATCCTCTGGTCGGTGTGACAGGGGCCCTGAGAGAAACGGGGCCTGGGAGGCCTCTCCTGCCGCCACGAATGCTCCCAAGTGGGAGGCTGTGCTGGGAGCGATGGGCTGTGTCCAGCCTCACCTGCAGGCCTGCGGACAGGTCTGCTGGGTGCGTGGTGTTGTGTCGCTGCAGACGGGTCCCAGTGTGTGTGTGTGTGTGTGTGTGTGTGTGTGTGTGTGTGTGTGTGTCCTGGGGCAGTGCGGCCTGGTGAGCGGCCTGGGGTCCCGCCTCCGGGCCTGGCTGCTCACAGAGGCTTGCTCTTCAGCTTTGGAAAGCCGTTTGCTGGCTCTCGGCTTCGGTTTCCTCATTTGCAAAACGGGGACCCTGGCTCTGCCTTGCAGGGCGCTGGTAGGGTCCAGGGAGCCAGTGCCAGGCGGTAGCGGGAAGCTGTTCCCTCAAGACAGGCCGCCCTGGGGAGGATCGGAGAGCCCTGCCCTCGGCCTCCACATTCCCTTCCAGAAGTGCCCCAGGTCCTGACACCCCTGCCCAGGTGGGGGCCTGGAGGTAGTGGAAAGCGATGGGGGTCTGTTTCTGGGGTCGGTTTGCCCCTGCGGGGCGGCTGGGAGTTCCAATCCAGGCCCACGCGCAGCTGGGAGCAGGCGTGGCTGTTGGCCCTTCCCCCGGTTAAGTGGGGGACTCTGTGCCCCGAAGCTGTGTGGGGCGTGTGCCAATCAGGGCACATCCTTGCCCACTTCGGTTCTGCCTGGACTTGAGCCTGAAGCAGCCCCATGATCTGTGCAGCCCCCCGGGCTGGCCTCCGGTTTCCGGTTTGTCCCTGATTGACGTCTGTCGCTCGGTTGGTGGGGGACTTGGCTGTCTGCTGGCAGCACGGGCTCGCCCTGCCCCGGGGGCGTGGGCCTGGAGCTCACTCAGGGTGTGGTCAGACTGTGCCCAGATCAGGAGTCCTCTGTCCCTCTGTCCTCTCGTGCCTGGACCCCCTGGGAGGTTGCCATGGTGACATCCCTTTCCTGTGTCTTTGAAGGAGCCTGTTGTAGGTACCACACCTTCGTGGAGTCACACGCTGTCTGTCCCTTGTGTCCGGCTTATTTCCGTGAGTGATGCTGTCGAGGTTCACCCGAGTGGTAGCCGGGGCCGGAGTGCCATTCCTCTTTATGTCCGAGTAACACTCGTCGTGTGGGGAGGGCGTGCGTGGTGTGGCCATTTGTGGGTGGACATTTGCGTCGTTTCCGTCTTCGGCTATGGTGACGAACGCTGCTGTGAACGTGGGTGTGCCAGGGTTTGCCGGAGTCCCTGCTCGCACGGTCGCATTTGCTGGACCCTCTGGCCGTGGTCGGCAAACCGCGGCTCGCGAGCCCCATGCGGCTCTTTGGCCCCTGAGTGTGGCTCTTCCACAGAATACCATGTGCGGGCGTCCACGTACAGTGCGATGGAAACCTCGTGGCCCATGCGCAGACGTCGGTTTTCGGCCTGGGCAGGTCTATTCTGAAGAAGTGGTTCTAACGCCGAGCCACACTCCCGGGGCCAAAGAGCCGCATGTGGCTCGCGAGCCGCGGTTTGCCGACCGCTGTCCTATGGTGATTCTGTGTCTGCTATTTTGAGGGACGATCAGGCTGCCGTCCACAGCAGCCACACCGGTTTACTTTCCGCCAGCAAGGCCCCGGAGCCCTGGCTCCTCCGTGTCCCGGCCGCACTTCCTGCCCCAGCTTCAGGCCTTCCCAGCAGGCGTGGGATGGCACCTCACAGTGCACGTTCCTGGTGAGCAATCACACTGAACGTCTTTCCATGTGCATGTTGGCCATTGTCTTTTATAAAAACATACGTCTGTTTAAATGCGAGACCAGCTGGTGTGGCTCAGTGGTTGAACATCGACCCATGTACCAAGAGGTCACTGGTCCCGTTCCCAGTCAGGGCACATGCTCAGGTTGCAGGCTCCATCCCCAGTGCGGGGCGTACAGGAGACAGGTGATCGATGCTGCTTTCACATTGACGTCTCTATGTCCCTCTCTCTTTCTCTTTCTCAAATCAATAAAAATATATTTTAAAAAACGAATGCAAGGCATACGTGAGTACACATAAACAGCTTAAACGTTTACTATGGCCCTTCCTTCTGCAAAGGTGAATGTCCTTTTTAAAAAAAAAATTTTTTTTCATTGATTTCAGAGAGGAAAGGAGAACGAGAGAGAGAGAGAAATAATGATGACAGAGAATCATTGATTGGCTGCCTCCTGCACGCCCCACACTGCAGATCGAGCCCACAACCCGGGCATGTGCCCTTGACTGGAATCGAACCAGGACCCTTCAGTCCGCAGGCCGACACTCTATCTACTGAGCCAAACTGGCCAGGGCTGAGTGTCCTTTTTTATTGCCTGTTTTAATTCTCTTCTCGGAGATGACCCGACCTTTAACACATGTTAACATGTTACATTGCTTTGGACTCATGTTTTTTTTTTTTTTACCTACATCCAGCCACTCTCTACCTGTCATTTCATAGCCTGCCTTTTTTACTTACATATTGTAAACATTTTCTGTATCTTATAGATCTTCATTCTTGTTTTTTGTTTTTTTAGAGAGAGAGAGGGGGGGGGAAGGGAGGGAGATGGAGAAAGAGAGAGAAAGAGAGAGAGAGAGAAACATTGACGTGAGAGACACATTGATTGGTTGCCTCCTGCATGTGCCCCTGACTGGGGCTGCAACTGAGGAGCCCTTTACCTGGAATTGAACCCATGATCCTACAGTCTGTGGGCTGATGCTCTAACCACTGAGCAACCACCAGAGTTTGTTTTTTAAAATCACTTTGGTTAAAAATTATAAACACATTTTGATTTTCACTTCCTTTATGACTTGGCTATTCAGCCATTTGTATTTGTTTTTCTTCATACTGCCTACTCTTACTTGTTAGCCCATTTTTCTGTTGAGTTGTTTATCTTTTTTTTTATTGATTTGTAGGGGCTATTTAGTCTGGATATTAATTCTTTATTTTATATGTATATATAAATATACATGTATATATATTTTCATTGACTTTGGAGAGAGAGTGAGAGGTAGAAGCATCGACAATGAGAGAGAATCATTGATTGGCTGTCTCCTGTACATCCCACACTGGGGATTGAGACTGAATATGGGCCCTGACTGGGAATTGAACCCTGACCTCCTGTTTTTAATTTTTCCCCCCCAGTTTTTTCTTCCAGTCTGTAGCTAGTCCATTCGTGTTTCGGGTGGTTTATTATCATAAAAGCATGAAAAAGTGTTATGTTATAAAAACTCCCATTCTTGCCCAGCTGGTGTGGCTCAGTGATTGAGCATCAACCTATAAACTAGGAGGTCACGGTTTGATTCCCCTTCAGGGCACATGCCCTGGTTTCAGGCTTGCTCCCCAAGTTGGCGGCGTGCAGGAGGCAACTGATCAGTGATTCTCCTTCATTCTTGATGCTTCTCTCTCTCCCTCTTCCTTCCTCTCTGAAATCAATAAAAATGTATTATGAAAAGATAACAACACAAACTCCCATTCTTTTTCCTTATGGCTTCTGGGATCTGTGCCTGGCTTCTCTACCCCCCAGGTTATAAATACATCTTCCTTTTTCCTCTCCAAGGACTGTTACTGTTTTGTACTTTATAGTCAGGCATTCTCTCTGGTTTTTGAGGGGATGAGTGGTGTGAGGCAGGGATCTGAACTGTCCCCGTTATCTGTAAGAGGGTATGGAGGGGTCCCGGCACCTCGACAGAATGGCCGTCTTATCCCCACTCGTTTAAAATGTCACCCTTTCACCTCGACAGGATCATGCTAAGTGAAATAAATCAAAGACAAGTATCGCATGATCTCACTCATATGTGGAATCTAAGTAACAAAATAAACTGACGAGCAGAGTGGATTCGGAGACACTGAAGCATGGAACAGAGGGCGGAATCTCAGGGAGGGCAGCGGAGGGCGGGTGGGTGGGAGGTAATCAACCAAAGACCTTATATGCATCCTATCAAATAAAGAGGGAATATGCTAATTGACACTCACACCGTCACAAAGATGTTGGTGCCCACAGCCAATAAGGAGGGACCATGCTAATTGACTGCCATGCCCTCAAAGAAGGCGGCGCCCACAGCCACAAGATGGCGGCTCCCAGCCCCCTCAGCCCTGCCAGGGCGGCAGGCACATGGCAAGGCTCTACGTGCTTGCCTCTGAAGTTCTCCAGTCCCCTCAGCCCCCCAGCTGCCCAGGGCCTCAGAGGTTCAGGTAACCAGGGCCGGCCGAGGCTTGCGCTGCTGGCAGTGGCAGCAGCAGAAGCGTGATGGGGCGTTGCCTTCCCCTGATTGCCGGGTCACCTCCCACCCCTGAGGGCTTCTGGACTGGGAGAGGGAGCAGGCCTGGCTTAGGGACACCCCCCCTCCAGAGCATGCATTTTCATGCACCGGGCCTTTAGTATGCATATATGCATAATTCCGGACACAGACAATAGGTAGTGAAGGCCTGGAGTAGGGGGCAGGGGTGAGCTGGAAGGGTTCCATAGGGGGAAAATGGGACATAAGCAATACTTTCCACATAAAGATTTTAAAAAAAGAGAAGAAGAAAAAAGTAATAAAATTACCCTTTCATGGGCCGTGACCGTAAGTGCTCGGCTGTTGATTCTGGAACCTTCTCCTCGATTCTGGATCTGTGGCAGCAGCAGGCTGTTCTAATCTACGTAGCATCACAGTGTATTTTGAGACGGGTTGTGCAATTCCCCCGTATTGTTCTTTCCAAAGAAGATTTGTGTTGACGCTTACGGTACGGTTACCCTTTTGTGATAAACTTCAGAGCCGCCGGCCTATTGGGTTCCACCCTTTGATCTTTGGATCGGGGGACGGTCCATGGGGACATGGAGCAGGTGTCCCAGGCCGGGCATGAGCTGTGCTCTCGGACCGGCGCGCTGGTCTCTGGCTGCGGACAGACACACCCGCGGCCCCGACGGGGCGGGTCCTCACGGGTCCGGGGCTGCGGGACCCGGGAGGAATCGAGGTGACGGTGGTGCTCGGAGCCACGTCTACTCGGGAAGCAAGCGCGAATGCAGCGAATGCCGGCACTCCCCGGAGGCAGGTGTAATTACTGTGCGAATGACCGCCCCCCTCCCCTCATTCATCCCACCCCTTCCCCAGCCTGCGCCCCTCCGTGAGCCCAGACGGGAGGCGGTACCCACCTCGCAAAACTCTCAGGAAGTTGCCCAATGGGGCGTTCAGAGTCGCCCGAGCTTGTGGCCAGGCCAGAGCCAGAGCCAGAGCCAGAGCCGGAGCCGGGCCTGGAGCCTTCCGGACTCCATGGCTCTCCTGGTACCAGGTGAGCTGGTGATGGGAGCGGGGAGTCGTCCTCACTGCACGGTGGCTTGGGAGTGGGACCTGCTTGCGTGGGGGACAGCCAGCTCTCCAAATCCCCCCCCCATGTGAACTTGAACTTGGTTCTCCAAAGGAGACTGGGGGGGAGGGGTCCGGGTGTGGGGGCGCTGTGCTGGCCTCCCACGGTCCTGACCGAGCTGACTTTGCCCCCCGGGCGCAGGTTCCGTGTCTGGTCTGTCCTTGTTGGGGAGCCTGCCACGCTGCCCCCTCCCCACCAGCCCGGCTCACAGGCCTCCCCCCTCCCCCCAATACTTGCTGTGGAAGACAAGCTTGGAGTGGAGGACACAGCTTCTGTGTGGTCTCCTTCTTTCTAGAACCTTCCCCTTGCCCATTTATGTAATTTTCCGGCCAGATTAATGTTTCTACGAATATGGTTTTTCACCGTATTCTTCCCTTTCCTGGAAAACGACGCCCGTTGCTCAGCGTCCAGAGTTGGAGCTTTCCCGCCCGCCGTCCCCCGCTGCCCCTGAGCTGGCCTGAGCCCCCCTCCCCGCTCCCCAACGTGAGTGTGGCTCCAGCCAGATTCATCTCGGAGCCCGGAACCTTCCATGGCCCACCCAGCCTGCGAGGGCCTCGGGGGCCGAGGCTCCATCCCGGTCCTTCCGCCTCTGGCAGGGTGTCCGCGGCGGGGCGGACGCGCAGTAGCTGTCCTGAGGATTCTGGAGGCCTTGTCTGTCTCCTCCTTCCTTCCTCTGGCCCCAAATCCGCTGTCGTGAGCTCCCGCCCCCACCTCCCACCCCCAAACCCAGCCCAGCTGTTTCCCAGATTGAGGAACATCTGTCCTGCTGTGTGGGGCCGAGCGTGGGACCCCCGCCCCGTGAGAGCCGTGTTTCCGGGGCCCGGACCCTGCGAGGGCCGCTCCCCATGGAGCTGGTCTTCGTTTTACTTCGAGGAACCGGGGCATCCCAGGTGCCCTGGACCCCGAGGTCCTGTGTCCCCTTCATCCCGACCCACCTTCCCTCCTCTGGGCTCCCACTCCTAGTTTTTTAAAAAAATGTTCCTTCTGTTTGGAAGATTTTCCAGGGAAGCGTATGAAGTAATAACCTTTCTTTCTTTCTTTCTTTCTTTCTTTCTTTCTTTCTTTCTTTCTTTCTTTCTTTCTTTCTTTCTTTCTTTCTTTCTTTCTTTCTTTTTTTTAAAATATATTTTATTGATTTTGTACAGAGAGGTAGGGAGAGAGATAGTCAGAAACATCGATGAGAGAGCGTCACCAATCAGCTGCCTCTTGCACACCCCCTACTGGGGATATGCCCGCAACTAAGGTACATGCCCTTGACCGGAATCGAACCCGGGACCTTTCAGTCCCCAAGCCGACGCTCTATCCATTGAGCTAAACTGGTCCCGGCAGTAATAACCTTTCCTGCCGTGGACCCAGACACACGCAGTCGCCCGCGGAGCCGGAGGGAGTGCTGCCTCGGGGTTCCGGCAGCCCCTCCCCGAGTTCCCATCGGCTTCTCAGGGCCTGGAGGAGCCGGCCACCTCCTGGGGCTGCGGACTGAGCAGGAGTAACTGGGTGGAGGGTGACGCCGGTCCGCTCCGGGGGTCAGGCAGGGCTGGCCTGGGGGGTGTGTGTGTGCAGGGTGTTGGGGAGGCCCTGCTCTGCTTCCTCTGTGGGAGGCTGGGGGGGCCGCTCAGCGCTCTCCCCAGGCCGGCCTCCTCACCGGCCCCAGCGCCCCCGCGTGGCCCAGGTCCCGAGCCCCCAGGCGGACCTTCCTGTCTCTTCCTCTCTGTGTGCCCAGGCCTCCTGGTGCCACCGGCCAGGACAGCATGTGGCTGAAGGCGGGACCCCTGTGCCTACAGGATCGTGTGAGGGGACCCCCTCCCCTGCCTGTGGGCCTGGGAGGGTCCAGTGTTCCGGGGTCCCGGGCCGGAATCTCTAACTGGAGATAGGGACGTGGGATCTCGGGGTGCTGTGTTTTCACCGGGGACATGGGAGGCTCAGGGTTTCTCCCAGCTTCGCTGGAGGTGTCAGCAGAGCCGGGTGCTGATGTGGGCGGGCGCTTGTCCTGAACCATGACCCCTGAGGTCCTCAGGTGAAAGCAATTTCGGGTGAAGTGCCCCATCCTGCTGCCTGTAGTACAAGGCCAGCGTGGTGCCAGGGGACCCTCGGGAGGCCGCCCCGCCGGGGCGCCCGTGGTGCAGCGCGTGCTTCCCTCGGCGGCCACGCCCGGCGCCGGCCTCAGAGCAGAGCGGCTGTCTCAGGCACCCTCGGCGTGAGGCCACCCTCGGCCCCGCGTCTCCTTCCCTTCGGCACCCGCTCTCCCCCCGCCCCCCGCAGGTTTGTGTGAACAGCTGAGGGGGCTGCAGAGGAATCCCAGCAGCCAGCCTGGACCCCCTCCAGCCCCCCGCCTGGAATCCCGGGGCCCCGCCATCTGTCGTGGCCTGGCTCACATTCCTGGCTCCGCTCAGCTCTGCAGTGGCCAGGCCAGCTACCCCTCCGTTCCTCTGTCTGCTCACCTGTTGGGTGTAATCACAGCCCCCACCTCCACCGAGACACGCGGGGAGAGGCGGTAAAGTGCTCAGCGCAGGGCGGCCGCCCGCCCGCCCGCCCGGTGAGCGCGAGGTGGTGAGGAACCGTTAGGATCATCACGCAGTCAGTCGAGATTGTTATTCTCCGGGGAGAGCCTGTGGGGGCGCTGGCATCAGGTTTAGCCCAGCTGACAGTGGTCTGGTGGGCCCCTCTCCAATGAGGAGAAGCAGCGAGGCGCGTTAATTGCCTGGCTTCTGTGCCGAGCCTGACGGCTCCTGGAGCGAATTTTAAAAAATACATATTTTATTGATTTTTTTTTTACCGAGAGGAAGGGAGAGGGAGAGAGAGCTAGAAACATCGATGAGAGAGAAACATCGATCAGCTGCCTCCTGCACCCCCCCCACTGGGGATGTGCCCGCCACCAAGGTACATGCCCTTGACCGGAATCGAACCCGGGACCCCTCAGTCCGCAGGCCGACACTGAACCAAACCGGTTAGGCCCGAGTGAACCTTCACGCTTGTGCAGTAAAGCGGTGTTTGTGCTGTAGCTGGAGGCCAGGGGGCGGCCTGGGGAGCAGGTGCAAGTGTCTGAGGGCATTTCTCGTCAGGCCTCCGCTGGCAGAGGTGTGGGCAGCGGGCGTTTCTGTTTTGCGCCTTCATCCGGAGTGTACCCCTGCCCCTCCCCTCAGAGGCCTTCATTAGGGATCCTGCTTCCTCCTCTCCCTGTTGCCTTTCTCCTAACAGCCTGGCTAACTCACAGGGCCTCCTCTCGGGAGAGCTGACCAGCAGCCCCCTCCGGTCCCCTTGCCTCCGGCAGCCTGCCTCTCCCTTGCCACCCGGTCAGCCTCTCCCCTGCAGGCAGAGGAGGGTGCTGGGCATCCCTCGGACGGTCCGTGCCTCTCCCCAGGACTGCCGACGGGCCTCTGCACCCAGTAGGTGCTCAGGGAGGGCCGCTGCCCTCCAGGCCGGGTGCCAGGCCTCGCTGTAGCGTGGAGGACGCAGCCCTGAGCTCCCGGCCTTCCTGCCACACCTGCCCTCTGGCCATGAGTCCAGGTGGGGCCTGCCTCTGCTCGGAGGCAGGATTTCCTGTGTTGCCTCCAGCCTGGGAGTAATTTAAGCCTGGAGCAGGTTTGTGCTGACTCCGCTAGTGGAACCAGCTCTGAACTAGGCCCCTGGGAACAGGCAGGCACAGGCCCGTCCGGGGCAGCACGCACTGACCCTCGGCCGGCGGTGCGCGCCGAAGGTGAGGGTGTGATGGGGGCGCCCTGCCTGCTGCTGGCCCCTGCGCCTCCGCCCCCTGGACCTTCCTGCTGCTGCCTGCCGGTCACTCTCCCACTGTTGAACCTTCCCATCAGCCCCGGAGGCAGGGAGGCAGGCGGCGTCTCTATGGCCACCGAGGTGCCGGCACTCCTGGGTTCGAGCCCCCGTGCGGGTTTGGGGGCTGCTGTGAGGGTCTGGTTTTCCCGGGAGCCGTGCTCAGCGTGGGGGCCGAGCCGCTCCCACACTGGAGCCCAGGCAGCATCCCCAGGGGCTTGTGGGGGTTTCTCTGTGGAGGATTCTGTTCCGTCGTTTTCTCAGGCCTGCCTGCAGCCAACGCTGGTCCCTGACCGAGGGGAGGTCCCGGCCCCGGAGAGGCTCCCCCCGGGCCCTGCAGAACCCCCGTTATGGTGTCTCCTCACTCTTAGGATCCTCCAGACCCGACACGGAGCGTGGCCCCCGGGGTAGTGGGAGCGGGGTGCCGGACACTCGGGCAGCCCTAACCCCGCACGGGGTCTCGGAACCGAGAAGTGCCGTGCCTCCAGGAGCGCCAGCCCCTGCGAGGCCTCCGCAGGGACGCGAGGCAGGAGGTTATGAGCAGACCACAGAGAGGACATTGGAGTTCTATCTGATGGTTTCCATCTGTCCACACGCCGGGCAGACACGCCCTGCGGCCCAGGCCTGGTGCTGGGCTCGGCGGCGGCCTGGGGGCCTCGGCACCCAGGTAGCTGCTTTTTTTCCAGGAACAGGGATCGTTTGAAAGCAGCGCCTCCCCGTTTTCCCATAGAAAGGAGGTTTTGCAGCAGGATGGCGGGTTTGGCACGTCTTCATTATTATGGTTTTTGTGCAGCACTTGAGAAAATAAAAGCTGGTACAAAGGTATGTTTGTTTCTGAAATGTGTTTCCTTTCCCAGATGTCCTTTCTGCCCGTTCCAAACGCTCTGAGCTCAGCTCTCCGGTTTCCTCCGCGGCAGAACAATGAGGGCTCTGTGCGCCTGGGGGGCTCCCTCGCGGGTGGAAACCGCCCGCCGCTGCCAGGCGGACGGGGAGCTGCTGGCCGGCAGGGCCCGGCGGCCTGCGGACCCGCGGGGGTGACTTTCGGGGTGTGCCTCCGGGGCCCCGTGGCCTGCACCTCGGTTCGGATCCTTGGGTTTGCTGCGTGGCCTCGGGGCACATGCTTGCATCTGTGTGGCGAGTGTGGACCCCGGGACTTGGTCCTGGACCTGCGACCTGCCTCTGGTCGGGCCCCTTTCTTCTGGTTGTTGTCTTTCTGGCAGCAGACACCGGTCCCCGCCCAGGGGGAGGCCTCAGGGACGCGGTGTGGGTGCAGAGTGGGCCGGAGAGCCAGGCAGAACCCAGTGGGCGTTCCCAGAGTCCGGCGTCCCTCGGGCCTCCTTGGCTGCGTGGTCTGTCTCTGCTTTCTGGACACCAAGTGTGTGTGTGTGTGTGTGTGTGTGTGTGTGTGTGCGCGCGCGCGCTCCACGGGAGAGCTGTTAGCCACACACATGCACACTGGCGGGCTCACACAATCACACACGGAGGCATGTGCACGCACACACGTGAAGGCATGCACACACACGTACACACACATAGGCATGTGTATACACAGGAAGGCATGTGCACGTACACACAAAGGCATGTACTGTCTCATACACATACACAAAGCCATGTGCACGCACACATGAAGGCATGTGCACACACGCGCGCACACACATACACGCGTATGTATGCACACACAGGAAGGCATGTGCACGTACACACAAAGGCATGTGCTCACACACACACACAGACAGGGCCCTCAGGAGTGCCTCCCTGGTTGACTTCCAAGGACAGCTAGCGGACCCTGCAAGCTCCCCCTCGGCGGTTTTGATTCCGGTCACATGGAGCACAGTCTCTAAGGAGTGACTTTGTTTGGGGCGCACCTTTAGCGAAGTTCTTACTTTTTCCTAAGTGCCTTCTGCCTCAGCCTCTGAGATTCGCGCGTCTAGCCCCAATCGGTAAAAGTAGCTAGTGCAGCCGAAGCCGGTTTGGCTCAGTGGTAGAGCGTCGGTCTGCGGACTGAAGGGTCCCGGGTTCAATTCCGGTCAGGGGCATGTACGTTGGCTGCGGGCACATCCCCAGTAGGGGGTGTGCAAGAGGCAGCTGGTCGATGTTTCTCTCTCATCGACGTTTCTAGCTCTCTCTCTCCCCCTTCCTCTCTGTAAAAATCAATAAAATATATTAAAAAAAAAAAAAAAGTAGCTAGTGCACCTTGACAGGCAGTGGACTCAGCAGCTTGTAAGAGGCGTGCGTCGACCGTCTCCTGTACTCCTTCCAGCCACCCTGGAGGCAGGGTGCCTTCGCTCCCCACTTCACAGGTGAGGAGACTGAGGCTGGCAGAGCCCGTGGAACTCGCTCAGGGTCACTGGGCACCGATGTCAGCAGACGGAAGCTCCAATGCCCGTCTCTGAATGTCTATTGGAATTATAAAGTGTTTTCTTTCCTCTTTAAAGGAAATTGGCCAAGGAGTCCCAGTCAGTGTATTTAAATAAGTGTGCTCAGGGGCCCAGTCCCCAGTCGCCTCATTGAACAGACGTGGAAACTGAGGCCTGGAGCGGGTGGTGCCGCCTCCTGTAGGAACCGAATGCCTGTTCCCATGGGGCCTCAGGGTTTGGGGGGAAAGCGACTGGCTTGCCTTCCGCCAGGATGGACGGCCAGCGCCCTCTCCCCTCCGAGGGCCCCCGGCGCTGGGTCCCAGGCCGGCTTCTCTCGGTCTTTGCCGTGGTCTCCGGCCACTTCCGGGAGCCTGGCAGGCGGGGAGCCATTGAGCCGAAATGCTATGTAATCAGAATGCTATATTTTGTCGAAAATAAGAATGTTAGGAACAGGCTGGTTTCTGGCAAGTCCAGCTGGGACTCTGAAATACATATTTTCCCCCTGCTCTGCCCTAAACCTTCTAATTAGAGGAAACGCACACTTGCGGGTATAAATCAAACGTCACATTCCCTACAAACTGGTCCTAGGCACCACCGAGTCGTAACATTCCATAGCTGCTAAATGAGGGCTTGCAGTGCGTGCGTGCGTGTGTGTGTGTGTGTGTGTGTGTGTGTGTGTGTGTGTGAGAGAGAGAGAGAGAGAGAGAGTGAGAGACAGACAGACAGACAGACAGACAGAGGTGCCCTTTGGTGAGCTCTGGCCGCCCGTTTCCTTCCCTCTCAGGCCCCCGGGCCCCCGTTTCCCTGCTCCCCTCCCCTCTGTCAGCACCTGCCCGGCTGCTGCGTTGAAATACACACATTTGCTCAATTAAAAGGTACTTAGCGGGGAAATGGCTTTCGGGGGGAAGCACTCTCCCTCACAGGAAAGGCTCTGCACAGCGGTGGCCAGACTCCCATGTCCGCCCCTGGGAGCGGGCTGGGTTGGGAGAGGCGATTTGGCTCTGGTCGCGGGCCTCGCCTGGCTGCCCTCCCTCGCTGGAGTCCGGGCAGGCTGCACCCGCTCGCTCAGGGGCTCAGGGCCTGGGGCCTGGTCAGCGGGGGTCCCCCTGGCTCTGTGCTGTGTAAGGGGACGCAATGTTTCCTCGTCCGCGTGGACCCGTGTCCTGGAGACTCGGGGTCATTATGGGCTGGCTTGTTGCACTCGGTTTCCCTGGTAACCAGACGGGAAGCCTGGCCGTGGCCGGAAGGTGGCCCGTGGGCCCGTGGTGTGCGGGGAGGGGGACGCGGGGCGGAGCCCCCGGCAGCCCCGGCCTCTGAGGACGTCTGTCGTGTTTGTGAAAGGCGTGGAGGTGCTGGGGGCGCAGGTGGCCGGCTTCCGGTGCCCGTGCCCGGGCTCTGTGGACGCACCCTGTTCCGTGTTACTTTCGTGTTTCCCGTTCACGCTGCCTCCGGGCCGGTGTGCTTTGAGGTGTGTCACCCGGGTCAGCAGGACACGGTGTTTTGCGATCAGATTCATGTGGGAAATCCTGGGGTTTGGGACGCGAACCGGGCTTCCTCGCTGCGGGCAGGACTTCTCAGAGCCTTTATTACCGTGGTCACGACATGCCAGACGTGGCTCCCCTGTGTCTAGGCTCAGGGTCTAGAGTGGGAAGGGCAGTAGGTGGCGTTGTGAGGGGTCGAGGAGGAGAAGCCCAGCTTAGGGTGGGGGGCCCACGGCCGGCCCTGCCCGTCCGTTGCCGGCGTGGCCTCCGTGAGCGGCGTCCCCCATCAGAGCTGGACCTCCACCTGCTGGACATGAGATCTGACGGCTACTCCCGGGGGGGCTGCCGGGATCCACTGGTGCAGCCGGTGGCTGGCTTCTCCCTCTGCCCACCCAGCGTGTGCTGTCCCGTGTGGGTGCGGGGCTGGGAGCCAGGAGCTGGTTGGTGGCTGAGACGTGCAAGGTGGGCAGACTCAGTGACCATCTGATGGTCATCCCCTGGGCTGGGGGTGACCCTCTGCTGGGTGGGGATGAGGGCCACACGGTCACTCCTGGAAGGGGCCCAGGTCCCTGGGGCCAGGGTCAGACCTCAGAGTGACCTCCGGGAGCATTGGGCTGCCTCGCCGGACAGCCAGGGGTCCCTCTGGCTGGCACAGAGTGGGCCTGTCCCCCAGGACTTCCCAGAGCCGCTGACCAGGCTCCTCCTGGAGCAGAGGCCGGGCCTGTCGCCCATCGTCCATGCGGCCAGAGGCCCTCCCACCTGCCCCGGGCCCAGCCCCCCCTGCGGGCAGCACACCTCCCTGCAATGGAGGCCCGGAGGCCCATGTCCTGCTCTTTGTGCTCGAAGGTTTTCTTTTTAGCTTTTGCAACTGATTTCTTCTTTCCTGCTCCACCCCCCAGACTGACCTTGGCCGCTTCCTGCTCGCCTGCTTCCCTGACCTTTGCAATGTGGTCCCTGCTCGGGAAGCCTGCCTGGGCCTCGGGGTTAATTGCAGCCTTCCTATGGAGCCGCGTGTGCCGTGTGTGTGTGTGTGTGTGTGTGTGTGTGTGTGTGTGTGTGTTAGACTGAGATGGGGACGGGGGTGGGGGCAGCAGGAATGGGGTCACTGAGCCGGGAGGGGGAGAAGGAGCCGGGGTGGCTGGGGCAGGTGTGTGGATGGAGGAGAGGAGGTGGGGAGCAGGAAGGAGGCACCGGGAGCAGGTAAGAGGCAGGTGTGAGGGAGGGGAGGTGCCAGGTGAATGGGGAGCAGGGAGCCGCCCCTGTGCTGGGCCGGGCATCCTGGGGAGCTGGGGAGAAAGTTGGTGGCCTTTGTTCTGCAGCCCTTGACGTTCACAGACGGCGGGAGAGCAGCGCCCCCAGCGCACTGCCTTCGCCCAGATTGAGAGAAGAACTTCCGGTGTTCCAGAAGGTTCCCCCAACTGCTTCTCAGCCCTCCCCTGCCCGCCCCACCCAGGAGGGGCTGGTCCAGGCGTCTGCTCTGAACTCCGGTCCGGTGATACCAGCTCTTTCTGCCTGAGCAGCCTTGGTTTGGGAAGCGGGGGCCGTCCCTGGGGACGGGAAGCTGTGCTGTGCCCCCCAAACACCCCCCTCCCGTGGCTGCCCCCTCCCTGATCTGACGCAGACTGTGGTCTGTAGTCAGTGTGTTTACACAGCAGCTCACAGATCGATTGATCGGTATCGCCATGACCCTGGGATGGGCGGGGGGGTCGTCTCAGTCGAGGACCCCTGGGATGGGTGGGGGGGGAGAGATGGGGGGGATACCGATGGGGGGGAGAGGGACGGAAGCAGGGCCCTCCCCCAGAAGCCCCTTGGCAGCCCGGCTGCTCTGCATGGGCCCGGGGGCGGCTCAGCCATTCCTGCCCGGAGCTGCGGGCTGCGGGTCCCGTCTGGGGAAGTTCGGACGGCACATTCAGGGAGGTGGGCGAGCTGGCCGGCTCATGGTGGCCCCGGCTGTCCCCTGGGCCCGGGGTGGCCCCCGTGGAGGGTTTGTGGGGGTGGGAATAGCAAACAGCATGGAGGTGGGAAGGTTGGGGTCTGCTGGGGTCTTGGTGGGATCCACGTAGGGGAGCCCGGGGGGGCCGAGGCCATGTTGGGGAACCAGAAGCATTTGGGGGTGTTCCCTGGCTTCGTGGGCCCTTAGGTACATGGCCAGATGGGGGGCCGTGACAGCTCAGCTGAAGGGGCGAGGGGAGCTGTCCGGCATCGGAGATGTGGTCGGGGTCCCGCCCGGCGCGGCCCCTCGGGCCTGCAGGTTGGAGTGTGCTGAGCTTTCCATAAAAGGCAGGACATCTGTTCGGTTCAAGGAAACCTAAGGTTTTATTGTCGTCGTAAATGTCAAGTCTGCTGTAGCACATGCGGACAACTATGGGGCTGTGTCCCGGGCGCCGGCTGAGCTGGGGAGAAGTGAGATAAACTCGGGTTCTGTCGCTGGAATGGGGGTCGTCCTGGCTGCCCGGGGCTCACGTGGCCGCTGCTGAGCGGGTGCGGGGGGCAGAATGTGTGTGTGTGGGGGGGGGGGGGGGGGAGTCCGGCCTCAGGGACTGGCCAGGTAAAAAGTGAGTGTGGGGTATGCTGCTCCCGCCTTCCTTAGGAACGCTCCACAAGGAGTTTAGGCCTGATTTTCCGAGAAGGTTGGCTGCAGTTCCCAGCTGTTGTGAGACCCCTGAGCCAAATGCGTGGCTCTCGCGTTGCATGTGGGGCCGAGGGCTGAGCCGAGGGCTGAGGGGGGGCTGGCCCCCCCAGCGAGCCGGGCGTCCGCTCCGCACACACCCGTGGGGCCGCACAGATGTCTCGGTGTGAGCCAGAGCTGTGCTGTCCACGGTTTCCTCTTCGGCGGGAAATAGGACCTTCCTGCCGGGCCCGGAGCCTTGGACGCGCCCCGCCCAGCCCAGGCTCCAGCGGGGTCCACGTTTTACCCTAAGATTCGTGAGAACGTTTCAGTCTCCTGGGTAGTCATGCTAGTCTTCATAAAACGACGATGAGCTTGATCTAGAGCACCGAGAAGTATGTCTGCGTCATGGTGTGAGGTGACCAGACGTCCCACTTTTGGCGGGACAGTCCCGATTTTTAGCCATCTGTCCCGCGTCGTTTTAAAGCGTTTTGGAAAAAAATCGGAACTTTTTTAAAACGCCGCGGGACGCGGGACAAATTGTTAAAAATCAGAACGTCTGGTCATCTTATCATAGTGGCCAAGAGATCAGCAAAAAATAACAGGACACTACGGAGAGACACGGAGGAAGACCTGCATCAGTGACCGTGGGCGGGAGGACCATGTCCCAGAGCCGCTGCTTCCCAAGGGATCTGTGGATTCCCTAGGATTCCCCGCAGCGCCCTCCCTGCTCCCTGCCCCTCCCTGTAGACACGTTAGTGCCTGGCGTTGGATTAGGTGGGTGGCGAGGGGTGCGTGTAGAGGGGCCAGTGGGGACGTGGCCGGGGGTGTCTGCGTCTGGGAAGTGAGGTGGGATGGGTGAGAGGCGGCAGGCCCGCAGAGGCTGCAGGAGTGGCTGGCGTTGGTTATATTGAGCAGAAGTAAATATATAGACAGTCACAGAAGCCAGGCATCTGCTTGGAAGGTACTGACAAGCGCAGAAAGCGAGAAGGTTAGAAGGTACCCGGAGGACATGTTTAAAATCAGCAGGACAGCCACAAACACAGGGATGTTACCGTGCACACGCGCGCGCGCACACACACACACACACACACACACACACGGAGGAATAGTATATATAGGTCAGTGGTCGGCAAACCACAGCTCGAGAGCCACATGCGGCTCTTTGGCCCCTTGAGTGTGGCTTTTCCACAAAATGCCACCTGTGGGCGCGCACGTACAGTGCGACTGAAACTTCGTGGCCCACGCGCAGAAGTTGATTTTCGGCTCTCAAGAGAAATGTCAATCCTTGTACTGTTGATGTGCCTGCAACCAAAGTACATGCCTTAACCCGGAATCCAGCCCGGGACCTTTCCGCCCGCAGGCGGACGCTCTATCCACTGAGCCACACCGGCTAGGGGGCCAGTTCAGGAGTTTTAAGTAATTTGCATGGTTGGGCTCCCACCTTAATTTAATTACCGATGGAAGCCACTTTCACACAATAAAGCAACAGTGTATATCTCTCTGCTCCCTGCCCCCAGCTAAGCTGTGACATTGTTGCTTTTTGACACCGTAAACATAATGGGAAATGCCATAAAAAATGGCAACAGGGGCTTTGTAGGATTTGGGAAGCTGGCTGTAAAATGGAAGGGGGTGTAGTGGGCTCAGGGCAGCCTCGCGGAGTGGGCAGGAGGGACCGGCTGGGCAGACGGCAGAGCCCTGGTACCTGGGCGGGTGGCTTTGGCGCAGGGCTGGACCGGCAGACGGAGGGGCAGCGGGGGGGACAGTGGCAGCACCCTGGCATTCCTGGAGATGTGGCCCCGGGCAGAGGTGGTGAGCAGGAACTCCTGCCCCAGAGGATGGGGGCTTGAGGGGGTACGGAGGGCGGGTAGCGGGCGGGCGGGAATAACCAGTTGGAGAAAGTCAAGCTAGGAGGCACTCGGAGCTGTTCGGCGTCAAGGAAATTGTTTATGAGCCGCTGCGAGTGGAATTAATTAGCCGGAGTGCGTAGCTGCGTCTTGGTGTCAGGCCAGGGCATGCTCAGCATTTGCTGAGGCTTGTTCATCTTTGAAGGCTCAAGTCTCCCCTCCTCCAGGAAGCCTGCCAGGGCCACCCATAGCTCGCTCTGCCTCCTCCCTCTGATGGCGCCCCCCCCCCCCCCCCCCCGGCTCCAAGCACCGCCTGTCCGTGTCACTCATCTGCCTGTTCTCCTTGCTTGGGTGGTTAACTGCATGTGTGCGTGTGTGCGTGATGTCCTTGCACTGGGCAGATCACAAAGCCCCTGTAGGCCCCTTGAATGTGGCCCCACGCTGTCTCCCATCCCTTGGCCTCCCCCACGGGGCTGGCACGGGACAAAGGGCCGTTCCTGACGGGTGAGCCCATGGTGTGCGTCCAGGCCCCGGCCTGCTCCAGCGCGCAATGTAACGCTTGGTGAATGTCAATAAGGCGTGTTCCTCAAACGCGGCAGTAGCAGGGGATTGGGTTACCTCGCGCGGGGCTGTGTGGAGGGTAACCATGTGAACGGTGTAAAACACAGGCCATGGGGAGGGGAGCCCGCACATGTGTCATGCATTCTATATATAAGGGCCGGGTAGGCTTACACGGGGTAAAGCGGGGCTGCTCTCACGTTCAGACTCCCGGCTCCGCCTGGCTGGGCCTGGCAGTCAGTCAGTCAGTCAGTCACGGGTCCTGGCACCTGAGGCGGGGGGGGGGGGGTGGTGGTGGTGGTGGTGGTGGCAGGGGGAGGCAAGCCTTTTCTCTGGCACCGACTGGCCAAGGGTCTTGGGAAGTCAGACCCACCCTCCTCTGCTCCCACTGCCCTGCCAGGGAGGCACAGAGAACCCCGGGCCTGGAGGGGGTGTCTGAGGGTCGGGCCGAGCCGGGGTTGTGTACATCCGGCGTCACGGAAACGGATCTGTGGCTCTGGAAACAGCCTGGGAGGCCAGGAGGGGGGGAAGGGGGTCCCGGGGAAATCAGTGGGCTCAGGGCAGCCATGCCTTTAAAAAACTATTTATCGAGGTGAGATTCATGGACCAGAAAACCATTTTACAGTGAAGACATGAGCGGCCTGTGGCACAGGCACCCACCGTGTGTGGCGTGGCTACTGCCTCTACCTAATTCCAGGACATTCCCAGTCACCCCCCAAAAACGCCCGCCAGCCTCATTCCCCCTCCCCCTGCCCCCGGCGACCACGGACCTGCCACCTGTCTGCACGGATTGGCCGGTCTGACACGGAACCGTATCATACTCGGCGTCTGTGTTGGAGGGTGTCCGTGCTGCGTTCCTGAGTGATGTTCCAGAAAGCACGTCTGTGTCCCCGTCCCTCCGTCACGGGCACCCGGCGGCTCCCGCCTTCCGGCGATGGGGAATCGTGCCGCTGTGAACCGGGGCGTCTGTGTGTCCGAGCCCCTGCCTTCAGGGATCTCTTGGGGGGCAGACCGTGGCGCTGACCGGCTGGGTGACCTCCCTGCTTTGTACGTGAGGAGACAGGCTCCGAGCGGAGAGGGAGAGTCTTGCTCCGGACCTCACCGCTGGGGCCCAGGCTGGGATTCGAACCTGGGTCTGAAGGGATGGACCATTGTGTTAATCACAGCTGCCTCCCCGCAGCCCGGCTGGCGTTCACCCGGCGCTTACCGTGTGCTGTGGCCGGACGGAGTGTCTGTGTGAATCGTCCCGTCTGAGCCCCGTGGTTCCCGGTGTGGGGGTGCGGTGATGGCCCCCATTTCACAGGCCGGACTCGAAGTCCGAGGGGCCAGGTCTGAGCCGGTCCTGCCCTGAGCCGGCTCCCAGCTCACACCGGGAGGCTGGCCCCGTGGTATATGGCCCTGGGGAAAAAGAAAGTGTGCAGATCACGTCATAGAGACAGAGGGGATGATAGGGGCTCAGACATTGAGAGTATATCTGCCCGGAGACAACAAGGCCATCTTCCCTGCCCCGTCTCCTTGTCGGACTGTCCACACCTCCACGTTCTCCTAATGACGCCCGCGTGCGTCCCGGGGAGAGCCGCAGGCGCTGTGCGCTCCCGGCGCCCCGGCTCCTGACCGATGGCAGCGCCGCCCCGGTCTGTGTCCCTCGGGAACAGAGGACGCGAGGGGGCCCCTCGGTTCCGTCGTTGGTCCTGCCGTGTGTGCACAGGTGGAGTCCGAGCCCACTGCCCGCCACGCTCCATGGCCTCCTGGCCTCACCGCCCTCCTCCTCCCGCCCGGCCCTGTTCCACCGCGTCGCCTCGGCCTCCCTCCGCCTGTCCTCCCTCCGCCTGTCCTCCCTCCGCCTGTCCTCCCTCCGCCTGTCCTCCCTCCGTCCGTCCTCCCTCCGTCCGTCCTCCCTCCGTCCGTCCTCCCTCCGCCCGGCCTCCCTCTGCCCGGCCTCCCTCCGTCCATCCTCCCTCCGCCTGTCCTCCCTCCGCCTGTCCTCCCTCCGCCTGTCCTCCCTCCGTCCGTCCTCCCTCCGTCCGTCCTCCCTCCGCCCGGCCTCCCTCTGCCCGGCCTCCCTCCGTCCATCCTCCCTCCGTCCATCCTCCCTCCGCCCGGCCTCCCTCTGCCTGGCCTCCCTCTGTCCATCCTCCCTCCGTCCATTCTCCCTTTGTCCGGCCTCCCTCTCTCCATCCTCCCTCCGCCTGTCCTCCCTCCACCTGTCCTCCTTCCACCTGTCCTCCCTCCGTCCATCCTCCCTCTGTCCATCCTCCCTCTGTCCAGCTCCCTCTGTCCGCTCTCCCTCTGTCCGCTCTCCCTCTGTCCATTCTCCCTCTGTCTGCCCTCCCTCTGTCTGTCCTCCCTCTGTCCCCCTCTGTCCGCCCTTCTGTCCGCCCTCCCTCTTACCGTCCCCCTCTGTCCGGCCTCCCTCTGTCTGGCCTCCCTCTGTCTATCCTCCCTTTGTCCATCCCCCTCTGTCCGTCCTCCCTCTGTCCGTCCCGTTCTCTCCTTTCTCTGCTGGTGGGAGAGGAGGACCCGTCTCCCAGTGAGCTGGGGCGCCCGGCCCCCGTTGGCACGGGGCCACGCTAGCTGGGGTGGCCCAGGCCCCGAGGAGGGGACTGCGGGAAGGTGCGGTGGTGCCAGCTGGGGAGGGCGGGCAGCCACCCAGGCAGAGGCCCCCTCCGGTGAGCTCCCCGGTGACGGGCTGCGGGCGCCTCCGAACCCCGAGGAAGTGTGTTCTAACTGTCTTCGCCCGCCCGAGTCTCCCTCGCCGGGAAAGCACAGGAAAGGAAAGCACCGCCCGGGCCTTTGAAGGCCGCACCTGAACGGCCCAGGGTGCCCCCGCGGGGAAAGGCGGTCTTTCCGGTCCGGGGAGGCAGCCCTGAGCGGAGCGAGGATCTCGGAGACTGCGGGCAGCTTCTGAGCGCTCCTTCCCCCCCTCCCAGCGGGTCCGCCCGCCTGGCACGGACTGCTCCCGGCACCCTGGGACTCTTCTGCTGTCCCCAGCCTGGCCTGGCGACCCGCCCCCTGGGCACTGCCCTCCGCCGCTTCCTTTCTGGCTGGCAAGCAGCCGGCGGCAACTCCTGGTCTGTGGGCCACCCCCTGGTGGTGTCACAGGTGGGGCACCTCTGGCGTCGGAGCTGCTCCCTCCTGGGACGAGAGGTGCTGGTTCAGAGAGGGAGGCGTTGACCACCCCCTCCCTGTGTGCCTCCACAGGGGGTTCCCGGGCTGGGGCTGGGTCACCCTGGTCGGGGGCGTTCCTGGGCCTGCGACAGCACCCTGTGGGCACCGGCATCGGGAGGGCCTCTGAGTGGCCAGGCGAGGGCCTTCGCCCCTTCCCAGCAGCGCCTTAGGGAGCGGCAGGGAGGATGGAGGGCCCTGGGCTCGGGCCGGGTGGGTGCTGGGGTGGGGGGCGGTCCGCGCCCTAGCCCCCGCCCCAGGCTGTGCCCCCGGCCCGGCCAGGGGCCCTCACGGGCTGCTTCTGTCCCCACAGCCTCGCCGCTGCTGCTGTTTGCCAACCGCCGGGACGTGCGGCTGGTGGACGCGGGCGGAGTCAAGCTGGAGTCCACCGTGGTGGTGAGCGGCCTGGAGGACGCGGCCGCCGTGGACTTCCAGTTCTCCCAGGGCACCGTGTACTGGACGGACGTGAGCGAGGAGGCCATCAAGCAGACCTGCCTGAACCAGACGGGCGCCGCCGTGCAGAACGTGGTCATCTCCGGCCTGGTGTCGCCCGACGGCCTGGCCTGCGACTGGGTCGGCAAGAAGCTGTACTGGACCGACTCGGAGACCAACCGCATCGAGGTGGCCAACCTCAACGGCACCTCCCGCAAGGTCCTCTTCTGGCAGGACCTGGACCAGCCGCGGGCCATCGCCCTGGACCCCGCTCACGGGTAAACCCCGCGCCTCCCCTGGGGGCTGAGGTCATGATTTTCCTTAGAGTTTACTTGAGCCCAAGTTGCTTTTTCTTTTTCTTTTCTTTCTTTTCTTTTCTATTCTTTTCTTTCTCTTTCCCTTTTTCTTTCTTTCTTTCTTAAATATTAGCAGTTGCCTTTTCTTTTTTAAAATATGTTTTATTAATTTTTTTTTTAAATATATATTTTATTGATTTTACACAGAGAGGAATTGAAAGGGACAGAGAGTTAGAAACGTCAATGAGAGAGAAACACCGACCAGCTGCCTCTTGCACACCCCCCACCGGGGATGTGCCCGCAACCAAGGCACATGCCCCTGACCGGAATCGAACCCAGGACCTTTCAGTCCGCAGGCCGACGCTCTATCCACTGAGCCAAACCGGTCCCGGCTGTTTTATTAATTTTTTTACAGAGAGGAAGGGAGAGGGAGAGCTAGAAACATCAATGAGAGACATCAACCAGCTGCCTCCTGCACACCCCCTGCTGGGGATGTTTCGGCAACCAAGGTACATGCCCTTGATCGGAATCGAACCCGGGACCCTTCAGTCCTCAGGCCGAATGCCTATCCACTGAGCCAAACCGGTTTCGGCTCTTTTTCTTTTTAAATATATTTTCTCTTGATTTCAGAGAAGAAGGGAAAAGGAGAGAGAGTGAGAGACACCAGTAGTGAGAGAATCCTCAACCAGCTGCCTCCTGCGCGCCCCCTTCGACCGAACGGGATTGGCTGGCACTTTGCCTGAGGGCTGGAGGGAGAGACAGGAAGCAGGGGTGAGGGGGCGCTGCTCCGTGCCTCCGGGTCCTGTCTGTGCAGGCGTGTGACTCGGTCACACGTCACGCAGAAAACACGGGGAACGCTGAGTGGTTCCATCCGTGTTCGCTGCTGTGACACCGAACGCGCTCCCCGCCCGACACCCAGCCCCGCGTCCACGGGGAGGCTCCCTTCTCCTCCTGGCGGCCCTGGCGCTGCTGGGAGGCGCTTGGCCCTGTTAGAGGCACGTGGTGCCGGGCTGGGAGCGGTCTCCACGCTCCCGGCCAGGCAGGCTGTGCCTGTTCCAGCGCTGGGAGCCGGCCAGCCTTGCTCTGGCTTTTCTCATTAAACATTCGAAACCCTTCCTGATCCCGCCTCAGCATTCTCCCCCAGCTCTCCCCCAGGTCCCATCCCGGCCCCGAGGGGCAGGGTGACCGCGTGGGGGTCCTGGGCAGGACTGTGAGGCCTCAGCCCTCTCCCCCAGCCCCCCTACGCCTGCCCTGCCCCAGGGGTGGTCTGATGCACGAGTTGGTCTCCCCCACTCGCCAGGAAGTGCAGGGGAGAGGCTGGGCCTTGGGCCCGCACCCCTCTGTGCCGTGGTGGAGGCTGAGCGGCTGCTCTGTCCCCTGAGGCACCGTGTCGCCCAAGAGGGAGGAAGCCAGGCCAGGCCCTGGGAGCCGTGGCCAGCTCTGCTGCCCTCGCTGGTCCTGGCCTCTGCGTCCTGGGCGGGATGCTGCCTGCGGGTGGGGACGGCGGGTTTGTCCTCCGTCCTGGCCTCAGGCACGAGGAGGCAGGAGCAGCGCTGCCTCCTCCCAGTCCTGTTGGAGCTCCTGCCACCTCCCCATGCCCTCCCGTCCCCCACTCGGGTCCTCCCTCCGATAAGGAAGGTCCCCAGGTCCAGTGTGCCCCTTGGTGTGTGTGTGACCAAGAGCCCACTGGGGGGGGGCAGGGACCCCACAAGCAGGACCTGGTGCGGTGTCCGGGAGGCCAAGTGGGCCATGGGAGGACCCTCCGGCCCTGAGTCCCCGGAGGACAGCAGCCCAGGCCAGGGGAGGCCCGGCCAGTGCCACTGCGAGGGGCTGCCGTGGCTCCGGGTCCCGGTTAGAGCCAGCCTGACGCCCAGCCCCCTCCTTGCAGTGCAGAGCGGCCCTTCCCTAAAATAACACAGCCACAACCACAGCCGCTGCAGGGCGCCCAGGCCGCGCTGCTTTCCCTCGGAAGTCCATTTTCCCCCGTGGAATTGGGCTGGGACGTTGTGAGAGCACGTCCACGCCAGCCCGGCTCCGGTCACCGGGCGGCTCGCAGATTCCCCATTTAAGGACACCAGCGCCTCTGTTATGAAACCGGGGGAAGGAATGTGAGTTATGCCCCTCCCCGAGGTCCGAGCCTTCCCGTTTTCTGGCCTGTCCCGCCGGCCGGCCGGCCGCCGCAGAGTGCAGGGAGGCCGCTCGGGGAGCGCCCGGAGGTTCATCCCCTGCTCCCTCCTCGGAGGCGGGTGGCGGGAGAGCTGGCTCCTGAGCTGGGCCGGCGGGAGCCTCCGTCGAGCTGGCCGCCAGCACCTGCGGGCCCTGGGCTGCCAGGAACAGTGCACCCGCCCCCGGGCCGCTGGCAGGGGCTGAGTCACATGATGGCCAGGTCTGGCCTTCACCGGAGCACCGCCCTGCTCCCGGAGCCGCCGCGGGCACATGACCCGGGGCGGGCGGCCGTGCAGAGCCTCGGCTTTCTCATCGGCCCCCTGTCCTTGGTTCTCACCAGATGCAAAGGAGACAGAGAAGAGATGCCCTCCCCGTCTGTGCCCACCGGGCTGGGGAGCGCGGGGCCCGCCGCTGGGTGCCCTTGGCCACCGTGCAGGGAGGAGGGGGTGCACTCTGAACGAAGCGCCTGCTCATTTTCAAGCTCCTCACAGGAAGGCGGTGACTGTCCGGGCTCAGAGATGGCCCATCGGAAGGGGGGGCTCAGGTCACCGCAGGGCTCCCCTGGGGGGTACGTGGCAGCTGAGTGCGCACCGTTTCCCTCTCCCCGGTGACCTCGCTGGGCGTGAGGGATGGCCGCTCGGGTGCTGCTGAAATGGGAGGCGGTTAGACCTCTGAGGAAGTGGAGGCCGGCAGCAGCGGGGGTGCTGAGTCGGCACGGAGAGAAGCCCCTCACCCGGTAGAGAGCCCGTGGGCCCACGAGTGACTCCGTCCTCAGACTCACACGGTGTCTGTCGCGGGCACCGCCGCCTCCGCCTGGGCAGGCCCTCGCGGGTGGCGGCACAGGTGGCTCCGGGCAGCCCCTGCCTTCCCAGCTGGGGCTCCCACTCGCCCCCTGGCCCGTGTGAGTGAGCTGTTGTCTCTGCAGCCGTCACTGAGGCCTGGGGTGGTGGAAACGCTTTGCACGTCCCGAGCGGTTCAGGGTTCCGGTTCAGGGTTCGGGTTCTGGAGGAGGCCACACACAAATGAAAAGAGACTAGAAAAGCATTAATTTGGGAAATGGGGGCCAGGCGGAAGCCCAAGAGAGGACTCCTCCTCACTCCTCCTTCCCATCCTGTTTATTAAGATTAAGATTATGGGATACACCCGTATCCCCCAGGCAGGAAACTCCAAAAATAGCCAATCAGCGAATTAAGTCTAACAGGTGGAGGCTGATTCAGTTACCAGTGTCTAGTGATTAGCTCTGACCCTTCAGAGCAAATGAGGTTGATAAGCCTCCAGACTCCCCGTCCACACCTCTCCATTAATAAAACAGCATCAGCTTCCGGCACGGCCAGGATCCGGCCCCCCCCCCCCCCCCCCCCCGGGGAGGGGCTGGGGAGACCGTGCCACCTGGGGACCAAGCCTCAGGAGAGCCTCAGGCATGAGTGGGCGAGGGCTCCGCACAGGTGGGCCCTCCCCCCGCCCCTGCGGCGTCTGGAAACCTGGGATGGTCTCTGGTTTCCGGTGGGTTGGAACCCGTCACCTTGGCTGCCTGGGGTCACACGTAGGATCTTGGTTCACTGGCTGGGACATTGGAGAGGAAGCCTGTGAGGAGGTGGAGGTTTTGTGTGGGTGGGTGCCCCTCGCTGGAAATGTGAGAGCGTGCATGAACAAAACCATGTACCTCCCCCACCCCAAGCCCACCCAGGAGTCTTAATAGACTTCCCTTTTTATTTTATTTATTTAATTGTTTGTTTATTTAAAAAAACATATATCTATCTTGGCTGAAACCAGGGGTGCTGAGTCGGCACTCGATGTTTCTAACTCTCTATCCCTCTCTCTTCCTCTCTGTAAAAAAATCAATAAAATATATTAAAAGATATATAGGTATATATATCTTTATTGATTTCAGAGAGGAAGGGAGAGGGAAAGAGAGACAGATACATCAATGATGAGAGAGAATCATCGATTGGCTGCCTCCTGCACGTCCCCTAATGGGGATCAAGCCCGCAACCCAGGCACGTGCCCCTGACCGGAATCAAACCCAGGACCCTTCAGTCCGCAGGCCGACGCTCTACCCACTGAGCCAAACCAGCCAGGGAAAGACTTTACTTTTTTTTTTTTTTTAAATATATTTTATTGATTTTGTACAGAGAGGAAGGGAGAGAGACAGAGAGTTAGAAACATCAATGAGAGAGAGTCATCGATCAGCTGCCTCTTGCACACTCCCTACTGGGGATGTGCCCGCAACCAAGGTACGTGCCCTTGACCGGAATCGAACCCGGGACCTTCCAGTCCCCAAGCCGATGCTCTATCCATTGAGCCAAACCGGTTTTGGCAAGACTTTACTTTTTAAAGTAGTTTTCGGTTCACGGAAAAATTAAGGGGAAGGTGGAGGATTCCTGTACTCCCATGTGGATGCTGTGTGCTTGACAGATTTAATCGAGGCGTCAGGCAGAGGAGTGTCCCTGCCCTGCAAGTCCTCTGTGTTCCACCTGGTCATCCCCCCCCCCCAGCACCCTCTTCCCTCATCCCGGTGCCCAGATTTTTGCACTGTCTCCGTGGTTCTGCCTCTTCCCGGATGTCATGTGGTCGGGAAGCCATTTGGTCATGCGGGATAGCCGTTTCCGATTGGCTCCTTTCGCTTAATGTACTTGTGAGGTTCTTCCGGGGTGTTTTGTTTTAGTGCTAAATCACATTCCGTCTCACACGTCTTTGTCGTTAAGAGGTTCGTTTACAGCGTTGTCATAGTTGCAAAATATCGGCTACAATTCAAACACCCTTTGCGAAGTTATTTAAATAACTTTAGTTGCCATTAAAAGAATAAGGAGGATTTCTGTAAGTAAAACGATTGGGTGCCCGGAATACATTGCTAATGAGAACGATAGGAAATAGTATGTTTTGATTATCCAACTTGGTTAAAAATTAGCATATGACTCACTGCTTAGAACACCAGTCGGAAGTAATAACAGGCCAGGCCCTAAGCGTGGCTGTCTCTGCTGGCTGAGTCTTTGGGGCACACTCACTCTCTGTTTCCCGTTTGCATTTGTAGAGGCAGGAAACAAAACGAAGAGCAGATCTCTTACCTCTGTCCCCTCCCCTCCCCTCCCCTCCTTAGGTACATGTACTGGACAGACTGGGGTGAGACACCCCGCATCGAGCGGGCGGGCATGGACGGCAGCACCCGGAAGGTCATTGTGGACTCGGACATCTACTGGCCCAACGGGCTGACCATCGACCTGGAGGAGCAGAAGCTGTACTGGGCTGACGCCAAGCTCAGCTTCATCCACCGCGCCAACCTGGACGGCTCGTTCCGGTGAGTGGCTGCCCGGCTGTGAGCCCCCTTGTCTCCCGGCTGCCCCCAGGGCCTCGGCCAGGCCATGCTGGAGGTTGGCAGGCATCCTTAGCTCAGGCCCATGCTCTTGTGTCTGAATCCTGGGGGCTTGAGGGTGTCAGAACTCATACTCAGAACCGTGGTGGAGCGCACACAGCTCCTCTCACATCACCCCCTGAGGGTTTGGGGTGGCATCTGCCTTCGACCATGTGAATGTTTTTATTTTTAAAATATATTTTATTGATTTTGTACAGAGAGGAAGGGAGAGAGAGAGAGAGAGAGCTAGAAACATCGATGAGAGAGAAACATCAATGAGCCGCCTCTTGCACATACCCCCACTGGGGATGTGCCCGCAACCAAGGCACATGGCCTTGACCGGAATTGAACCTGGGACCCTTGAGTCCGCAGGCCGATGCTCCATCCACTGAGTCAAACCGGTTTTGGCGACTACGTGAATGTTTTTTATAGAACGATGTAAAGTGCTCGTTCTAAGTGAAATCGAAAAGACCACAAACAGCCCCACGTCCATGCACAGGGTTGGCCATTAAGTGGGGAGAAAGCGCTTCCCGTTTTCAGGCTCTTGTATTCGCAGATGAGGGACTGTGGGCCTAACGCTCCAGGGCCTGGCCGGGCCTTGAACCGGTCCCTGCACCCCGTCTTCCTCCGCACCCGCAGGCAGAAGGTGGTGGAGGGCAGCCTGACGCACCCCTTTGCCCTGACGCTCGCGGGGGACACGCTGTACTGGACCGACTGGCAGACCCGCTCCATCCACGCCTGCAACAAGAGGACCGGGGAGAAGCGGAAGGAGATCCTTCGAGCACTCTACTCACCCATGGACATCCAAGTGCTCAGCCCCGAGCGGCAGCCCTACAGTGAGTGGGGCAGCGGGCGGGCAGGGCGGGGGCTGGGGGCCCCCACCCCACAGGGGCCCGAGGTCTGGGGGAGACCTGTCATCAGGCTGGTGGGGGGAAAAGGGGGTGCTTGCTAGAGCAGAGGGAGGTGTGTAGCGGGCAGGGGCGGGCTGGGAGCAGCCTGGCCGGGGGTCCCCCCCTGCAGAGCTAGTGTGAGGGCTGTCCCAGGGGTCCCATCATGACCGTATGGGCGGGTTCTGAGATCCTGCCGGGGAAGGCTGAGGGTGGCCTTCCTGGAGGAGGTGTCCTTTGTGGGGCCCTGAAGGAGATGAGGGCCTCTTGTAGAAGGTTGGGGGCTGGGGCGGGAAGGTGCCCACGCCTGGGCCATGAGGGAGGCTGGGAGGAGTGGGGGGGGTTGGTGGGGCTGATGGCCGGGCGTGGTAGGAGTCAGCGGGGAGGTGGGATGGGGTGCCATGGTGATCCCCCGAGGCCTCAGGAGGATGGCGATTGGGCAGAGGGGCACACTGGGGCTCCCAGGGCATGGGAGGTTGGGGGGGCAGTGGGGGATGCCCGTTCTGGAACTTTCTCTCACCCTGCCCCGTGTTCCCCAGTCCACACACAGTGTGAGGAGGACAACGGGGGCTGCTCCCACCTGTGCCTGCTGTCCCCGAGGGAGCCTTACTACGCGTGCGCCTGCCCCACCGGCGTGCAGCTGCAGGCCAACGGCAAGACGTGCAAGGCAGGTGAGACGCGTGGCGCTGGCTGCTCGCCATGGCAGGAGGGGTCTCCCCCCGTCCGTCCCTGGGGGTCGTCCTGTAATAACCCCCGGGGGACGGAGGTGGAGAGCAGGTTCCTGAGGGGACCTTTGCACGCCCCAGTTCAGATGGTTTCTCCCACACGCCACGTCTTCCCTTGGCTTGAGGTATTTCCCCACCTTTTTATCCTCCCCTTTAATTTTCAGGCACTTGGTGCTTCGAGGGCTCCGACCCTGACTGCTTTTAAGGAAGGGTCCCCTTCTCTGTGCCGGCGTCTGACCTGCAGGTGGCAGGTCCCGGCACGCTCTTTGGGAAGTGGGCGTCCATCGGAACCTGCTTCCCCGCTGGGTGTCTCTGTTCTGTCTGCTTTTGCTGGTGCTGGGTTGTGCTGCCGGGAGAGGGCTTGGCCCTGAACTGAGAGGGATCTGCATCTGGTGTTGATTGGTGATGCCTGGCTGAGCCCTGTGTTGGGATCGGCTTGTGATGTCTGCTCTGGGAGAGGGAGGGGTGGCTGGCTGCAGGCTTGGTCGCCATCTCCGCCCACTTGGGGGTGTCTGGGGCCAGGCTGCAAGTGGGCATTTAGGAAAGGAGAGGGGTGAACACGACTGCCTCCCGAAAGGTGGGCTGTGCAGAAGCGCCCGGTGGGTAGTTTTTGGTAAGGGGCCTGTGAGGCTCCCTCGTGTGTCTGAATTCCGGGAATGTCTCAGGACTCGAAGCTGGGGCCTTGGGCGTGACTTAGATGCCTGGGGCTCTGGCTTCGGGTGTCTGCATCGTGGTGTCGAAATGAAAATTTGTGGGAATTCTATTTTTTCCTGATTTTGAGTGAATGAAAGCCAGCCTTCTATAGGGGGTCGGTGCCTTCCCCAAGGAAAGGGCTGAGGTGGTGGTGATGCTTGGGCCCCAGTAAATGGGTATGGCCTCCCAGCAGTGGGCAAGCGTCCCCCTAATAGGGGAGGATGGAATCGGGGTGGGCCCTCTGGCTGCCGAGCACAGAGGTGGGGGCCGAAGGGGGGGGAGTGGGGCTGGTCTCGTCAGCCCTCTGGCTGCAGTTCCCTCGCCTGTGAAATGGGCGGGCAGAGGACTCCCCTCCGCACAGGGTAGGGGGGTGTGGGGGGGCGGGCGTCAGAGGAGAGGCTGCTGCCCAGGACGCCTGTGTGGATGGGATGTGGGGTCCACGTGGCCCGGGTGGGAGCCTTGGGATTCTCTTCCTTTGGGCTCGGGGTGCACTGTCTCAGGTCCCCGGCCCCACCTGGTGAGGGGCCCTGGGGAGGGTCCTGAGGCTTGAGACTAGGAAGGGAGTCACACCAAGCGGCCCCAGCTTCGCCAGAGGCTTAGGGGGCCTCGGGGGTCCCCAGGGACTCCTGTCCCTGGAAACCAGCACACGGGAGTCCAGGGCCCGCCGCCCTGGCGCTCGGCCTTCCCGCCCCCTCGGCTGCAGCCTCCCCCCCCCCCCACCCGCCCAGGCGCCTAGCTGGCTTTGGTTTTCCCCATGTTTTTCCAATTATGTGGAGTGGGCTAAAAACAGCAGTAGCGGGGCCTTATTTGGGAGTTACCACGCCATCCAAGGAGGCCGCTGCCTCCCTCGCTCCGGCCTCTCGGCGGCCGGCTCTCCGTGGGACGTGCCCTGTTGTTTTGACTCTTGTCCCCACGCGTTCCTTGTTGCTGGGGTCTCCCGGGCAGCGCACCCCCTGCCCCGGGCCCGGACGCCCTGGGTAGGTCGCTTCACCTCCCGGGGCGGCCGGGCTGTGCCGGGCGGCTCTCCGACCCCCACCCGCCCAGACCGGGGCCCGACGCCGTGATTTACGGTCCGCCCGCCCCGCCTCGCCGGGAAGCAGTTTTAACAGATGTTCGCGGGGACGGGAAACACAAAGACGGCAGCCGGGACGCGGCGGCCGGGGCAGGGGGAACAGAGGCGGCACTGTTGGGTCTGAGGGGCCGACTGACAACTGGCCGCATCCATCTGTCTGTCCGGGCGGATTAGGCCGAGGCGCGGGGCCGAGGAATAAGGGGCGCGTTTGTTCCCGGCCTGGCTGTCCTGTCGCTGATCGGGGAAGAGAGAGGGGCCCCTGTGGCCCCCCACCGCCCCCCGCACGCGCGTGGTCGGCGTGGACGCTGCGGACAGCAGGCAGCTGCTGTTCCCGGCCGAGGACCCGCCATGTCTAAGTGACTTTCAATGGCAGGAAAGGGAGAGGGCACAGTCCCAGGAAGCCCAGAGTGACAGGTTGGAGCGTCGACTTTTGTTCTGTTGGAAGTCAAGGCGTAACCTGCAGGCAGCAGAGGGTGCGGGTTCTAAGCGCCTGTTGGATTTGCATGGACAGTTGTGTCAACCTGTGCCGCCTCTGCCCAACCCGATACAGAACCTTCCCGCCACCCAGAACCCCTCCCCACAATCCCATACAGAACCTTCCCGCCACCCAGAACCCCTCCCCGCCCCCCAACCCGATACAAAATCTTCCCGCCACCCAGAACCCCTCCCCTCCCCGCAACCCCATACAGAACCTTCTCGCCACCCAGAACCACCTCCCCTCCCCGAAACCCGATACAGAACCTTCTCGCCACCCAGAACCCCCTCCCCTCCCCGAAACCCGATACAGAACCTTCTCGCCACCCAGAACCCCCTCCCCTCCCCGCAACCCGATAAAGAGCCTTCCCGCCACCCAGAACCCCCTCCCCTCCCCGCAACCCGATAAAGAGCCTTCCCGCCACCCAGAACCCCCTCCCCTCCCCGCAACCCGATACAGAACCTCCCCGCCACCCAGAACCCCGCCCCGCCCCGCAGCACGGCCGTGGTCCGGGTTCTGGCACGAGATCAGCGTGGTCTGTTCCAGAACCTCTTAGAAATGGGGCCGTGCTCTCCACGTCTGAGCCGGAAGACCGGCGTTTACGTCGGATGAAAGGGGAGGAGAGCAGGCCGTGTTTTTGGAAAGAGAGGACAGCCCTCCTGGCTGTGGGATGAGACCCAGTGGCCCTTCCCTTTCTGGTCCGGCCGGCTCGCTGTGGCACCCCAGCACGGCCCTGCCCCCCCAGCCTGCCCGGGGCCCCCCTGCGGCCCCGAGCCCGGTGTCTCCCCTTGCTCCGGAGTCAGGTTCTGGGCTTCTCGGGTCCAAGTCCTGGCAGAGCCCGGGCTGCCCAGTGGACGTCACCCACTGAGCCGCGCCCACAGGGCAGGGCCGCCATCTGTAACGCGCCCAGCAAACCACCTTTGCTCGAGTCTCTCTGTCTCTGTTGAGCCCATCTCTGCCCGGGGCGTGAGCCTTCAGGGTGTGGCTCTCCCCTCGTTCACAGAGAGCGTGGGGGGCCAGGTTATGGCAGCAGCAGGGGCTGCGTGGGGGGGCTGTGGCCTTGGCTGCCAGGGACCCTCCCCGCCTTGCTGGGGGGCCTTACCCATACCTGGGCTGTCCCTGTGAGGGAGCAGGAGTCAGGGTGCTTGCTCCAGGTCGCTCCAGGAGGGAGTGGGGGTGGGGCTGAGTCCGGTGCCACCGTGTGGTGAGCAGCCCGGAGACGGGGGAAGGCTGGGGGGCGGAGGACCACGTGAGGGGCCGACACCTGGAGGCCGGAGGGAGGGAGGCCGGCTGCAGGGGCGTCACCAGGCCGGCATGGGCCTTGCCGCTCTCTGGCTGCCCCCGGCCGCTGGGCAGAGGAGCGACCCGTGTGAGAGCTGAGCCACGGTGCCCCTGCCCCTGCCGGCAGCTGCAGCCTGGTCTCCGGGAGCTGCTCGGGCCTCCGGGTTCCCGTGGGGCCAGCGCCCGGCCCAGCCACTTCCTCTGCCTTGTGACCCTGCGGTCGCTCGGCACGGTTTCCTGGGCCGGGAGGCTGGGCTGCGGTTTTAGCTTTTGTCCAACCGCTTACCCCAGGGGGGCAGTGGAGGAACTCCATCAATTGCTAAAAAACAAAAATAAGCCGGCCGCCTGCCTGCTGCGAAGCTGTTTACGGCCTCGGCTCTGCAGAGCGGCCGGCAGCCTGGGCCTGGACTGGCTGTGTCCGCGCGGCTGCAGGCCCGGGAGGGGGCCGGGGCAGCGGGAGGGAGACGGGCGGGGAGCAGCAGCCGTGGCGTCCGGGAGGTGAGGGGGCTGTTCTCTGCCTCCATCCCAGCCTGAGGGGTGCTGGCCTCGGGGTGGGCCTGTCCTTGGGCCGTGACCTCGGAGCTGCTGTGTCCACCGGGGGCCTGCGGTGACGTCCTGCCGGGGCGTGGGGTGGGGGCCCCTCCCCCTGCGTCTGGGCTGAGGGGGTCCATCCTCGTTCTGCTCATCACAAAAGCCCCCTTTCCCATGTGGGGCGGGAGATGCACTGAGAGGACCTGTCAGGTCCCCCCGCTCGGGGTGACTGCCAACAGGCTCGCGTCCTAGGCTGTGGGGGCCGCCGGGTTTCCCCCGCCCCGTTCCTTCCTCCTCCTGTTGCTCTTTTCTCCCACACCGAACCCGGGCTCAGAACCCGGAGGCCACGTACGCATTGTCCACCAGAGGCAGTTCAATGCCAGGCCTGGGTCATTCATTCCCCCGTCGCCCAGGGGGACCTGCCCGGGCCCGACCCGCCTCCCCTTCTCCTCCCCGCCGGACCTCCAGGTCCTCGAAGGATGACTGCGTGCGCCCACCATGTCTTTTTTGTTCTTTTTTTTTTTTTTTTTTTTTTTTTAATATATTTTATTGATATTTTACAGAGAGGAACGGAGAGAGATAGAGAGCTAGAAACATCGATGAGAGAGAAACATCGACCAGTTTACAGGGGATGTGCCCGCAACCAAGGTACATGCCGTTGACCTGAATCGAACCCGGGACCTTTCAGTCCGCAGACCGACGCTCTACCACTGAGCCAAACCGGTTTCGGCCCACCCGTGTCTTAAAAGCCTTGGTGTTTCCTTGTTACGAAGTCACGCTTGTTTTCCCTGCGGAAAGAAAACACCGTAAAAAATAACGGAGAGAATAAAATCCGCCGGTGACGCTGCCTCCAGCACGAGCTGCCCGGCGCGTCCTGCCCTTCCCGCTCGTCTCTGTCTGCGGGGTGTGTCCAGGTCTGGTCCCGTGGAGTGTGTTCACATGGCCAGCGTGGCCTTGTGTCCGGCTTCCTCGCCGTTTCCCGTTTCCCCGCAGCTTCCCGCGTGGGCCTGGTCCAGAGCGGCGCCCTCGGCTCGGGCCTGCCGACCTGCACGCTGTGTGTGGGGGATAGTTAGACTGTCCACAGGCCTGGGCTTTGCTGTTTTCTTTTTTCTTTTTCTTTTCTTTCTTTCTTTTTTTTTTTTAATGTATTTTATTCATTTTTCATAGAGAGGAAGAGAGAGCGATAGAGAGTTAGAAACATCGATGAGAGAAAATCATCGATCAGCTGCCTCTTGCACACACACCCCCTACTGGGGATGTGCCCGCATCCAAGGTACATGCCCTTGCCCAGAATCGAACCCGGGACCTTTCAGTCCGCAGGCCAAGGCTCTATCCACTGAGCCAAACTGGTGTCTTCGCTGTTTTCATGCAGAGATGACAGTGACACTAGCTGACCAGGAAGCGGTGACCAGAGATCCACATGTGCCTTGGGGTGGGTTTTGTGTGTGTGGGGGGGGTACTTGCTGGGGGAGAGGGTCCCTGAGCCTTGTTGCCGTCCTGGGAGTGTGCGCCCTGTCGGTGCCCTGGGAGGCAGGGCCAGACGGCACCCACACGGAGAGACCACAAGTCTCTCTCCACCCCAAGGTGTTACTGAGAGGTTCCTTTTTTTTTCATGTTTTCCTGCTGTGCTGTCTCTCCTGTTTGTGTGTACGGTCTTCGCCTGGGCATTGCTGGGGTCTGGGTGGTTTTCTGATTGACGTATCTGCCTTTAATAAAAAATAGACTCTAATTTTGGAGCAGGTTGAGGTTGACGGGAAGATAGAGGGAAGCGTATGGGCGATTTCCCTGAGTCTGCTCCCCTTCTTCCACAGTGTCCCGTCCCTAGAACTTACTCTCTCGCGTTGTGAAGAGCTGTGGACTTTTCACGCGAGAGTCAGCAAGCCGCCCGTGGGCAGATGCCTCGCTGCCTGTTTTTGTGCAGCCTGGGAGTTAAGGATGGTTTTGACATTTTTACGTGTGTGCTGTGCAAAAAAAAAAAAAAAAAAAAATCCCAAGGAGAGTGTTTTGTGACGGGAAAGGATGGGACATGCACATTCCGTGTCCACAGAGGATGCTTGCCCGCTTCTGCTTACGCCTCCCCGTGGCGGCTCCGGGGCTGCAGGGAGCGTGGTGGGTGCTGGGTGAAGCCGGGCTGTTTTCTCCCGGCCTCTGTAGGCCCCGGTGTCTGCTCAGACAGGGGCCTGGGCCGCCCAGAGACCACGCTGCGGGCACTGCGGGGTGTGCTGCTGGCATGCGTGTCAGGGCTGCGTATTGTCCCGAGCTGGGCTCCTGCGTGTGCCCCGTGTGCTGTGTGTACTGGGCGGGCGTCCTTGGAGACAGGGCTGCGCCCAGAGCTGTCCGTCCGGGAAGGGCTGTGGCCTGTGTGACACCTCAGACCTCGGTGGGCCCGGGCCGCTGTGCTCCGATCGGCCGGATGGGGGGCGTTGATAGGTCAGCGCCCGTCCTGCCCCCCTCCCCCCCCAGCTGCAGGTGGGCTCTGCCTGGCCTCACTACTGCTGCCAGGCTGGTGCTTTTGCGCGGCGGCCCCTCCTTTGAAGCTTCCACGAAACCTTTCCTTTCACACTCCACTCCCCGCTGGGTGTGGGCTGGATGTGTCCCCCAGGAACCTGTGAGGGGGACCTGGCTTGGAGAGAGGGTCTTCTCCTATGCCCCAGTTAAGATAGTCACCCTGGGAGGGCGGGCCCTCAGCCCGATGGCCGGGGACCCTCAGGGGGAATGTAGACACAGACACTCGGAGGAGGCCGCATGCTGGTAGCGGCAGAGAGGAGTGAGGCAGCCGCGGCCGAGCAGAGCCCCAGACCGGAGCGGCGGGGTGGCCGGACCGGAGCCGCAGGATGGCCGGACTGGAGCGGCGGGGTGGCCGGAGCGGAGCGGCGGGGTGGCTGGACCGGAGCGGCGGGGTGGCCGGAGCGGAGCGGCGGGGTGACCAGACCGGGGTGGCCGGACCGGAGCCGCAGGATGGCGGGGTGGCTGGACCGGGGTGGCCAAACCGGAACGGCGGGGTGGCTGGACCGGGGTGGCTGGACCGGAGCGGCGGGGTGGCCGGACCGGAGCGGCGGGATGGCAGGGACCACCCGAAGCTGGGAGAGGGGGAGGGACCCTCCCCTGGAGCCAGCAGAGAGCATGGCCTGCCAGACCTTGAGGGTTGACTTCCGGCTTCCAGGCTGTGAGGAGTCAGTTTCCGATGGTGTGAGCCCCCCAGAGTGTGGCCGTGCATTCCAGCTGCCCCCTCTGTCTCTCGCCTGGTCTGTGTGATCCCAGACTTGGCCCAGGGATGGCGCCTGGGGCGGAGGGCGCCTGGCCTGGGGGGTGTTGGCAGGGAGTGGGGGCGGGGGTGACATCAGGACACCCCTCAGGCCCGAACACCCTCTGCCAGGAAGGCCGTGTGTGCGTGTAGGGAGGAAGGGGCGCGGTCAGGAGCCCCCCAGGAGGAGGCTCCGGGGACTGCTGCCGGCCGGGGAGGGGCAGGTTTCACTTTCCTTGGCAGCCTGCGAGGCTGGCTGTTTGTTTAGACAACCCCGAGGAAAATCATTTGGCCAAACTGTTGGTTTCTAAACAGTTTACTTCCTTGGTGTTTAAACAAACTCTCCCCCCCCCCCCCCCCCCCCCAGCTTCGGGCTTCGTGTCTGGTCCCGGGGAGGGGGCGGCCTTGGCCTCAGGGCCGGCCCAGGCCCTGCACCCGCCCCGGCGGCCCAGGCCCTGCACCCACCCCGGCGGCCCAGGCCAGGCTGCTGCTCTGACCTCGCACGGACACCGTGGGGGACCACCTGTGGGCAGCAGCCGTGGGGCGTGGCCTCAGGCCCAGGCCAGTGGCTCTCCCTGCGCCCGCACGGTCCCGCCCTGGACGGGGCGCCTGCCACCTCCCTGCTGGGCACCGTCTGGGCCGCCTCAGACCGCCGGGCAAACGGGCTGAGCGGTGGCTCCCTCCCTGACTCCCTCCTGGTATCGGGGGTGGGAGGTGTCTGCATTTTTCTCATTTTCCAGGCGAAGCTCAAATAAGAACCTCAAAGGCTCTGCCGCCGAAGGGTGTGGGAGACCCCCCTTTGGAGTCAGTTAACACCCACTGATTTACCCAGCATTTAATCACCATCTCTGCCATGGCTTCTTTCCAAGGGACACTGCTAATGGGGCTCTTTGATTTGGTGGTGGTAGGGGGGGCGGAGGGGGTGCTCCAGGCTTCGTGTTGACCCGGAACTAGAGGGCTGGGGCTGGGCGCACGTAGCCCCTGGTGGCTCTGTGCCCCTTGGGCACACTCTGCCTGGACCTGCCGAAGGTCACAGCCACACAGATCCCAGAGCTCTTTGAACTGGAGGCCAAACCCTCAGCCTCCGCTGTCCCCGGACCCCGGCTTTCCTTCCTGGCACTGATTCCCGGGGGGTCTCTGCGCTGTGACCCCCGGACACCAGGGGGCCGATCCATTTTTCTACCCCCGTGGCCAGCACCTGGTCCAGGGCCCGCTGAAAGCAGCCGCCCTCGGCAGCAGCGGTGGCGTGACTGAGCCGGCGGGGCGGCTGGTGGGTGCCAGCTTCAGGGATCAGGCTGCCGGTGGGACCTTCTTTTCCCACTTGCTGCTGTGCGCCTGGCGGGGAGCCTGACCCCCTCCGTGCATCGGTCCTTTGTCGGTAAAACGGGGCACAGCGGGCTGGTGTGAGGTTTGTGCTATTTCAGGGCACTGGGTCTGGAGGATCATGGGAACAGGGGTAGGCAAAACAGGCTCCAAGTGTGTTTCGGGGCCAAGTGCTGGTTTCCCTCGGGACCAGCCTTCTCTGTGGGGTTGTGGTTGCAGTGCTACTTGAGATCAAGCGAGGCCGCCCGACCTTCCCTCTTTGAAAAGTTCTGAGATGCCCTCTGGGACCAGGCTCTTCTTGGTCGTGCCCTGGGGGGCTCTGTCCTCCCTTCCCCCCATGGCAGATGAACCCAGAACCTTCTGTGCAGGAAGGTCTCCTTGGTGTCAGGGCTAGACAGGGTCAGCTGATTCTTCACTATAAATGAGGAAACCGCCGAAACCGGTGTGGCTCAGTGGCTAAAGCATTGGCCTGCGGACTGAAAGGTCCCAGGTTCGATTCCGGTCAAGGGCATGTACCTTGGTTGCGGGCACATCCCTAGTAGGGGGTGTGCAAGAGGCAGCTGATGGGTGATTCTCTCTCATCGATGTTTCTAATTCTCTATCCCTCTCCCTTCCTCTCTGTAAAAAATCAATAAAATATATATATTTTTTAAAAATGAGGAAGCCCAGAGAGGGTTAGGGGCCTGCCCACAGTCACACAGCAGAGGCTATGCTGGAGGTTCCTGCCCGGAAGTCTCCCTGCTTGTCCTAGGATGGTGCACTTGCTCTGAGCCTGGCCTTGTGCTGGGGCTGCAGAGCGCGAGGGGACAGAATCCCCAAGGGTGGTGCCCAGGCAGAGGGGCCGACCGTGTATGTGTGTGTGTGTGTGTGTATGTGTGTGTGTGTGCTCGGCCCGTGCACGGGGGAGGGGAGGCAGGAACGGCTTTTCGGGGAGGAGGAGGCCTGTGACCTGGGCCTGTAAGAACAGGTCGGATGTCAACAAAACACTTTGGGAGTGGAGCCCAGAGGAAGACGGTCTGTTGCAATTCGGAATGCTTCTCCTCTTCCTCCAACACACACCAAATCTGAACCTGCACGAACGCCTCTAACTAAACCTGAACTTGGCTCTCCGAAGGGTCCCGTGGGGTCGAGCCCTTGGGGCACCTTCTGAGCCTTCCCGGCTGCCTCCCTTTTCCCAAGGCCTGCTCCGTTTTCCTGGTCCTGGGTTCATGAAGCCATGGCTGGCATGTGTGCGCCCTCTAGTGGAGGCATCCAATGATGAACTCTGGGCCTTGAAGCAGGACAAATGCAGGGCACCCGTTGGCCCTGGAGGCCAGAAGCTGGCATTGAGGTACAGGAGGTCCAGCCACCCGTGGCTTGACCAGGCGCCGAGGTGGGCTTGGAGGGTCTGGGGGCCTGGGTCTGAGGGAGGTGCCGGGCGTTCTGTCCCTGTCTGCATCCTGTCATGCTGTGTGACTTCAGGGTGGTCCCTCCCCATTCTGGGCCTTGCGTCAAACCAGGTAAGTGGCCCCAAAGGGCCAGAGGTGGTCTCTGGGCCGAATCTTGGTTGTGTGGCCCCTCGAGACCAGAAAGGGCCAGAATGAATGGGTGAATGATGGCCCGACTCTGGGTGAGGGCCACGTGCGGACCCGGCAGTCTCCCGAGGTGTTCAGGTCAGGGTTGGGAGCACCCTGGGGTCCCCGAGTCCACATGCGGCTCCCTGTGCCCCTCCTGCTGGGAGTTCTGGTAAACCCCGCAGGGGGACCCAGGACAGCACCGGATGCTCATTCTGTTGGGTGACGAAGAGACTCCCCTGGTCACCAGGAAGGAACCAGACTGAGCGGTGACAGGCGGTTGTGGGACGTGAGGCTGCTGTGGGGTAGGCAGAGAAGGGGGGCTTCAGGGAAGACGTGGTATTTAAGCTGCGCCACAGAGGGTGGGCGTGTAGAGAAGGTGGGACCCCATGGGGCCGCCAGTGGGGTCTGGAGCCCAGTGCCCAGGCAGGACGTACAGTCGGGGCTGGCGAGGCAGTGCGTAGGCTGTGCAGCGGTTGATACCAGGTGGTGGTGTGGCTTTCAGCTGGTTGCTTACCCTCTCTGTGCCTCTGTTTTCTTTTCTTTTTTTCTTTTTTCTTTTTTTTAAATATATTTTATTGATTTTTCACAGAGAGGAAGAGAGAGGGATAGAGAGTTAGAAACATCGATGAGAGAGAATCATCGATCAGTTGCCTCTTGCACACCCCCTACTGGGGATGTGCCCGCAACCAAGGTACATGCCCTTGACCGGAATCGAACCCGGGACCTTTCAGTCTGCAGGCCGACGCTCTATCCACTGAGCCACACCGGTCCCGGCTGTGCCTCTGTTTCCTTATCTGCCGTATGGCGATGCCAACAGTGCCAGCCTGGTTGATCTCCTTTGAAAGGAGGAACGGGCGACGGTGGGTGGAGGCAGACCTAGGGAACGTTACCGAACCTCGCCCCGGGGACCGGCCGAGCCCCTCCCCCGCCGTGCCCGCCCCGGAGCCCCGGGCTCAGGCCCCCGTCCGGCGGGGCCTCACCCCGCTGCTCGTGCCCCCCCCCCGCAGGCGCCGAGGAGGTGCTGCTGCTGGCGCGGCGGACGGACCTGCGGCGGATCTCGCTGGACACGCCGGACTTCACCGACATCGTCCTGCAGGTGGGCGACATCCGGCACGCCATCGCCATCGACTACGACCCGCTGGAGGGCCACGTCTACTGGACGGACGACGAGGTGCGGGCCATCCGCAGGGCCCGCCTGGACGGGTCGGGCGCGCAGACGCTGGTCAGCACCGAGATCCACGACCCCGACGGCATCGCGGTCGACTGGGTGGCCCGGAACCTGTACTGGACGGACACGGGCACCGACCGCATCGAGGTGACCCGCCTCAATGGCACCTCCCGCAAGATCCTGGTGTCCGAGGACCTGGACGAGCCCCGGGCCATCGCGCTGCACCCGGTGATGGGGTGAGGCGGGGCGGGGCGGCGGGCCGCGCAGCAGTCCTGGGACCTCCTCCTGCGTCAGAATCCCCCCGGCAGGGCTCCTTGAGACGCACGTGGCTGGGCCTGGTGCCCGGGCTGTGACTCGGGAGGCCTGGGTGGGACCCCAGCGCTTGCATTGCTTTTCTTTTCTCTTTTTTTAAATATATATTTTAGCCGGGACCGGTTTGGCTCAGTGGATAGAGCGTCGGCCTGCGGACTGAAGGGTCCCGGGTTCCATTCCAGTCAAGGGCATGTACCTGGGTTGCGGGCACATCCCCAGTAGGGGGTGTGCAGGAGGCAGCTGGTCGATGTTTCTCTCTCATCGACGTTTCTAACTCTCTGTCCCTCTCCATTCCTATCTGTGTAAAATCAATAAAATATATTTAAAAAATATATATATATTTTATCGATTTTGTACAGAGAGAAATGGAGAGGGATAGAGTTAGGAACATCGATGAGAGAGAAATATCGCTCAGCTGCCTCCTGCACACCCCCCACTGGGGATGTGCCCGCAACCAAAGGTAAAAAAGCCCTTGACCGGAATCCTGGGACCTTTCAGTGCCCAGGCTGATGCTCTATCCACTGAGTAGCACTTGGATTTCTTTAATAAGCTCTCGAGGGATGCCGCTGCATTTCCTCCCCAGGCCTTCCCTGTCTGTGTCTGCAAAACACAGCTCTGGGCTCATAATGGCAGCCGCAGGGGTGGGCGCTGCAGCCCTCACCACGCGGGGACTGGCCTCTTCCAGCACATTCTGTGCTTCTGTGGTTAAAGCGTCTCCTCCCCCCTCTCCCCGTGCGGGGGAAGCGGGAGCCCAGAGAGGTTAAGGGACTTGCTCAAGGTGAGGCCGGTGGACGGATGCGGCTCTGAGTCAGGCCCAAGGGCGGGGTGAGAGCAGTCCCCGGTGTGAGGGGCAGGAGGCAGAGGCGCTCACTGCCGGCCCGGGGAGGGGCTGTGGCTCGGGGTTGCTCTCCGCTGGGGGTGGGGGAGCAGACTCCAACCCCCACCCCCTCCCCAGCTCTGGTGGGAGGCCCCGGGAAATGGGGCCGGCAGGCGGGTGGGTGGGGTCTGAGGGTCGGGCACAGCTCAGGCAGGCTGTCTCAGGGCTCAGCCCTCTTCCTGAGCGGCCGCCGCAGGGTCTAGTGTTGCTTCTTGGGGCCACAGAGCACGTGTCCCCCGCTTGGCACACGGGAGCCCCTCGGCTCTTCCGAGAAGGTTCCACTGGCCTCTTCCTCGCTCTCGGTGCTCAGCCTCCCCAACCCCCAGGTCCCTCGTCAGGGCGTGGGCTCTCTGCTGGTCCTTCCAGTCCAGGGCCCCGAGTGTGAGGCCCACCCCTGGGCACCCTGTCCCCGTGGAGCCCCCGGTCCTCAGACGGGCCCGGCGCCCACCCGTCCCGCTGGCCGGCATCTCCCGAGCTCCTCCCGTGCGACGCTCGGGCGCTGTTCTCAGCCCTGGGGGTGCAGCAGGGACAGACAGACGGACACTGTCACGGACACGTGCTTCTCCTCCTCCAGCCTCATGTACTGGACGGACTGGGGGGAGAACCCCAAAATCGAGTGCGCCAACCTTGACGGGCAGGAGCGGCGCGTCCTGGTGAACACGTCCCTCGGCTGGCCCAACGGCCTGGCCCTGGACCTGCAGGAGGGGAAGCTGTACTGGGGAGACGCCAAGACGGACAAAATCGAGGTGAGCCGCCCCACGGGTGAGCGTCGGGCCAGGAAGCGGATCGTTATTTTTTTTTTTTTTTTAAATATATTTTAATGATTTTTTTTACAGAGAGGAAGGGAGAGAGATAGAGAGTTGGAAACATCGATGAGAGAGAGTCATCGATCAGCTGCCTCTTGCATACCCCCCCTGGGGATATGCCTGCAACCAAGGTACATGCCCTTGACTGGAATCGAACCCGGGATTCTTCAGTCTGCAGGCCGACGCTCTATCCACTGAGCCAAACCGGTTTCGGCTGGATCAGTATTGATGTCAGCCCACCCGACCGTGGGCCCTGAGCTTGGGGCAGAGGCCACGCCTGTCCCCCCCCCCCCCCCACACCCTACCTCCCCGACCCCTGTGTGTGCCAGGACCTGGGCTCTGTTGGTTGGCCAAATAGAATCCTAAAAATAATAATTACAATACATTTCTTTTAAAAAATATATATATGTATTTTTATCGATTTCAGAGAGGAAGGGAGAGGGAGAGAAACATCAGTGATGAGAGAGAATCGTCGATCGGCTGCCTCCTGCACCCCCTCCCACTGAGGCCTGAGCCCTGACCTGGCACTGAAGCGTGACCTCCTGGTTTGTAGGTCGACACTCAGTCACAGAGCCTCTCGGCCAGGGCCCCCCTCGCGTGTTTTCATTGCCTTTTCGTACCTTCCTGTTGTGGGGCCAAACCGGGAACCCGCACCCAGACCGATCCAGAGAGCGAACCCATCACTTACCATCCACAGCTGGCCCTCACACAAACTCGGTTTGCTTGGCTGGGTCCGCTTATCCGCGGGCCGTGTCCAGTGATTTGTGGAGGCCGGGCGGGCGGGCGGGCGAGGTGCGGGTGGCGCGGGGGCTGCTGGAGGCGGCTCCGGCCGAGGCCGGTTCAGACGGGCGTCTCCGTCCGCCAGGTGATCAACGTGGACGGGACGAAGCGGCGGATGCTTCTGGAGGACAAGCTGCCGCACATTTTCGGGTTCACGCTGCTGGGGGACTTCATTTACTGGACCGACTGGCAGCGCCGGAGCATCGAGCGTGTGCACAAGGTCAAGGCCAGCCGGGACGTCATCATCGACCAGCTGCCCGACCTGATGGGGCTCAAGGCCGTGAACGTGGCCAAGGTCGTCGGTGAGTCTGGTCAGCCTCCAGCCGCGGGTCGGCCGGGCCAGCTGGGGTGCGGGAGAAGCGACGGGGCTGTGGCGGCCCTTTGGTCCAGGGGCGGCCCGTTTTGGGGGGCAGGAGCGTCCAGCGGGGGAGCCTCACTGTGGTCTGAGCAGGGCAGGCGACGGTGAGCGTGTGTGGTTAGGGATGGGTGGTTGTGGGGCGGTGTTCTGACCGGGGATGGTGCCGAGGCAGTGGGTGTGGACTGGCGCTGCTGGCCGTCACTGTGACAAGAATGGCCAGCACTTATTGAGCGCCTGCTGTGTGCCTTGGTGCCCAGAGCCACCTTAGATGCTAATGACGACATTGCCCATTCACACGGGGGAGGCGGAGCTAAAGCCACGCAGCTCTCGATGGCCGAGCTGGGACTCAGACCTGGTCTGCCTCCACCTCATCAAGGCCAAGATTTGCAGAAAGCTCCCTTCCTGCAATTTTGTCTCTTTAGCAAAAAAATTCCAAGAGCAGGTCCACCAGCTATACCGGACGGAGTAGCGCCTGGGTGGGCCGGGCCAGGATGGGGGCTGCAGGCTCCAGGGGGCAGGGCTCTGCTCCCCGCTGAGGCCCGGGGCTGGCACAGCGCCTGCGCGTGGCACTCAGCAGACCTTCGCCCTCCGGTACTGACAGTCGGGCGGGTGAGACTCCCCCCGGCTCCCAGGCGGCGGCTCTAGCTGGGGTGTTAGAGGAATGCCTGGGCTTAAAATACAGGGGGGCCATTGGAGCTTGGAATCTCAGGAGCAGGTGGGGAGTAGGGGTTGCGGGAAGAAAGGGCGGCTGAGCAAAGGTCTGGAGCGGAGGCCGAGGGGCCTGACCTGGGAGCCGCCACTGTTTCTGCATCTCGGGGCCTTGAGTCCCAGCCGCCTCCTGGGACAGGAGCGGTGGATCGCACGCCCCTTCACAGCCGCCTCGTGAGACTCACTCATCCCCCACGGTGGGCGGTGCGGCCCCTGCGAGCGACGGCTTAAAAAGAAAAACCCCGGCGATGATTAAAAAAAAAAAGATATATCCAGGGGGTGTGATTGAAAGCTGAGAAATTAGGCTCTTTCTCTTTCTCTCTCTCTGTCTCATCTCGGGATGTTCTGAGAGAGAGAGACGGAGAGAAGCGTTCTTTTTTTAGCTGAAATACTTGCCATTACATCAGAGCCAATCTTAACAGCACCCCAGGAATCAGTGCGGCTGCCAGGCTGCCCAGAAATGAGGGAACGTGCTGAGGACCATCTGCGTGAGGAAAAGAGTGTCTGGCCGGCCTGGGCACGCCTGAGTTCTTGAGGTCCCCGAGAGAGTCTGTGAATGGGAGGAAGCCTCTGGGTGGGGCCTCGGGCTCCGGTCCGGGCAGCAGGCCAGAGTCCGGCCGGGGAGGGATAATGGTCTTGTCATGGCCTCGTGTCGTCATTGCATCCATCCTGGGTTGGAGCTCAGGCCAGGAGGCTAGACCTCCTGGTTCTTATTCTCACTGAGCTGCTTCCTAACTGTCACCTTTACTAACCTCCCCACACCCTGTTTCCTCGACAAAAAACAGGGATGGGACTAGCGTCTACCTCCCCGATCGCTGTGTGGTCAGAGCCAGTTAGCACCCGAGGACCCGCTGGGGCCCTCGTCACTGCCTCTCCCGTGCCAGGGGCGGCCTGGGCCCCCGATCTCTCCACCCCGGGTCCCCACGTGTGTCTGCTGGAAACGAAGCCACACGTGACCGTGGATGGAGGGCACGCCCTCTGCCGGGCTGCTGACGTGTAGGGCCTGCGTGTTGCCTTCCAGGGACCAACCCGTGTGCAGACCAGAACGGGGGCTGCAGCCACCTGTGCTTCTTCACCCCCCGGGCCACCAAGTGCGGCTGCCCCATCGGCCTGGAGCTGCTGAGCGACATGAAGACCTGCATCGTCCCCGAGGCCTTCCTGGTCTTCACCAGCCGCGCCACCATCCACAGGATCTCCCTGGAGACCAACAACAACGACGTGGCCATCCCACTCACCGGCGTCAAGGAGGCCTCCGCGCTGGACTTTGACGTGTCCAACAACCACATCTACTGGACAGACGTCAGCCTGAAGGTACGGCCTACCAGTGTCTGCACAGCCTTGCCGGCAGGGGGCCGCCTCAGAGGCTTTTAATTTAAAAAAAAAAATTGGCCGAAACCGGTTTGGCTCAGTGGTAGAGTGTCGGTCTGCAGACTGAAAGGTCCTGGGTTCGATTCTGGTCAAGGGCATGTACCTTGGTTGCGGGCACATCCCCGGCAGGGGGTGTGCAAGAGGCAGCTGGTCGATGTTTCTCTCTCATCGACGTTTCTAGCTCTCTATCTCTCTCCCTTCCTCTCTGTAAAAAATCAATAAAATATATATATATTAAAAAAAATTTGACTTTAGAGAGAGGAAGGGAGAAGGAGAAAGAGAGAGAGAGAGAGAGAGAGGGAGAGAGAGAAAGAAACATCAAGGATGAGAGAGAATCATTGATCGGCTGCCTCCTGCACGCCCCCTACTGGAAACGGAGCCCACGTCCCAGGCATGTGCCTTGAACAGTGACCTCCTGGTTCATAGGCTGATGCTCAACCACTGACCCACACCAGTCGGGCAATTTTTAAAAATATTTGTAACTCGACTCAAGCCAATAAAACAGTGAGCCTGCTTTAATAAACTAACGTGAATGATGGCAGCGAGCGGATCCAGGACACCCACAGATGAGCTTCTCTAGAGCGATTGGGTCGCCGAGAGACGTCAGGGACACCGTCCTTAGCCTCCCCCGCCCGCTCCTTCCCAGCGTGCATTGCTTAGCAGGCTCTTCAGTCACGGAGCCGGTGTGAACATCCTGGAGAGGTACGAGGAAAGCAGCGCGTGGCGGACTGGTCCGAGGGCCGGCCGCCTCCTTTTGTAAATAAAATTTTATGTGCACGTGGCGACGCCCATTAGTTTACCGTATGCCCACACCTGCCTTTGTGCCCCTGGGTTGACCTGTGACAGATCCGTCTCTCTCTCCCTTCTCCCCCCCAAAGCCTAGAACATTTAGTGCCCCTTTACAGAACCAGTTGGCTGACCCCTGTTCTGAAGTGCGGCGTTTGCAGCGAGAGCTGCTTAGCCCTCTGTCTTTTATTCTGCCATTTATGTGATGCTTCTGGAAGATTTTTTCTGATTTTAAAAGTCACCAGGGATCATTGTAGAAAGAGGGAAATACACAGAAATGTATAAAGAAGAAAATAAGAACCACCCATCACCCAACTTAACTTCTGTGTATTTCCTTTGAGGGTTTTTTCCCCCCCCCCCCTATAATAGTATTTTTCTTTTTCTTTTTTTTATTAAATATATTTTTTATTGATTTTTTTTTACAGAGAGGAAGAAAGAGGGATAGAGAGTTAGAAACATCAGTGAAAGTGAAACATAGATCAGCTGCCTCTTGCACAAACCCCTACCGTGAATGTGCCTGCAACCAAGGTACATGCCTTTGACCAGAATCGAACCTGGGACCTTTCAGTCCGCAGGCCAATGCTCTATCCACTGAGCCAAACCGGTTTTGGCAATAGTATTTTTCTTCATCACAATCATATGCTGCATAGAATTCTGTTCCCTGATCTTTCCCACTTAGCGTTTTAGCAGGCATTTGCTTTGTTAGCCTTTTATGAACTCTTTAACAGTGTAAAAGAGTCCACTGCACAGCCGTTCCCTACTGTACGTGACCATTCCTTTGTTTTAGGCGTTTTCTGGTCACTTCCGCTTCTCCTAGCTCTCAGCACTCACAGCGGCGAAAAGCCCCTTCGGTATTTCCAGTAGCTCCCCATCTTTTGTATTTTTGTTCATTCCTTTGGGTTCAATTTCAGGAGGATTACTGAGTGGAAGGACCCAGCTGTTTTATTTATTTATTTACTTATTTTTAAAATTTATTTTTATTTTTATTTTATTGATTTTATACAGAGAGGAAGAGAGAGAGATAGTCAGAAACATCGATGAGAGAGAATCATCGATCAGCTGCCTCTTGCACACTCCCTACTGGGGATGTGCCCGCAACCAAGGTACATACCCTTGACTGGAATCGAACCCGGGACCTTTCAGTCCCCAAGCCGACGCTCTATCCACTGAGCCAAACCGGTTTCGGCTATTTATTTTATTTTTTCCAAATGTATTTTATTGATTTTTTTACAGAGAGGAAGGGAGAGGGATAGAAAATCAGAAACATCAATGAGAGAGAAACATCGATCATTGGGGATGTGCCCGCAACCAAGGTACATGCCCTTGACCGGAATCAAACCCGGGACCCTTCCGTCCGCCAGCTGATACTCTATCCACTGAGCCAAACCGGTTTTGGCAGGACATAGCTGTTTTTAAGGATCATGATGCATATATACATAGAAATATATATGCTATGTAATTAAAATTCACTTTGTTTTATAAGTATATAAAATAGATAGTTATAAAACATATCTATATACATAAAAGCCAAGCAACCAGAACAGTGGAACGACCAGAATGACTGGTCTCTAGGATGCACACTCTGGTGGCCAACTGGCCCGATAGGGGCCCCAGTCGGTCCCACCCAACGGCCTGTGGTCCCTCCCTGTCCCTGACCGGCCTGGCCCTGATTGGCTCAATGGGGGCGGGCTGACTGGACCCCACCCATGCATGAATGCGTGCACCGGGCCTCTCATATTCCATATAAGAATCGCTAACTATTTTTTCTAAAGTGTTTGTAGTTGCCCAGTTTATTTTGAAACTCTCGCACGTTGGTGATTTGGTGGTCACCGATGTGGCGGGCAGCTGCTCCAGGGCGCCATAGTTAAATGTCTGCCGGACGCTGGTTCCTAACCGTGGCCTCTGTCTCCCCTCCCCCTCCCCCCTTCAGACCATCAGCCGCGCCTTCCTGAACGGGAGCTCGGTGGAGCACGTGATCGAGTTTGGCCTCGACTACCCGGAAGGCATGGCCGTCGACTGGATGGGCAAGAACCTGTACTGGGCGGACACCGGGACCAACAGGATCGAGGTGGCCCGGCTGGACGGGCAGTTCCGGCAGGTCCTCGTGTGGAGGGACCTGGACAACCCGCGCTCGCTGGCCCTGGACCCCACCAAGGGGTAAGGACCGTGTGTCCCCATCCCCCTCCCGCCTCTATGTCAGCCGGCACGCGGACGAGCTGAGGCCGAGGCGTGGCTGCCTGGCGGGCTCTCTGTGATCGGAGCGGCGCTGGCCGCCGCCTGTGAGTAGGTGGCCGGGGCTGGCTGCACCTTCAAAGGTCACGTGGTTTGTTTCACGGGGAAACTGAGGCCCAGAGCTGAGGGATGAGCGGCAGCCATTGTCCCAGGCACTGCACAGGGCGTTTTCTTTCTTTCTTTCTTTCTTTCTTTTTTTTTTAAAATATATTTTATTGAGTTTTTACAGAGAGGTAGAAAGAGGAATAGAAAGCTAGAAACATCGATGAGAGAGAAAGAAATATCGATCAGCTGCTTCCTGCACACCCCCCACCGGGATGTGCCCGCAACCAAGGTACATGCCCTTGACCGGAATCGAACCTGGTACCCTTCAGTCCGCAGGCCGACGCTCTATTCACTGAGCCAAACCAGTTTCGGCTGCACAGGGCATTTTCCTGTGGGTTGTGTCACTGCAGCGACTAGGGAGGCCTGGCGGGGGGGGAGGGGGGGGGGCGGCGGGGAGGTTTGTAACTGAGGCTCAGAGAAGCCGAGTGTCTTCCCAAGACCACAGAGCCAGTCAGAGCAGGGCCGGGCCAGGAAGTGCTGTTCTTCCCCTCGCCCCGTGTCACCAGCCTCCGCCTTCTGGGAGCTAGCTTTGAGCCCTCGGATTCCCCTTAGCCTGGGGTTAACACCGTACTTTGTGTGGGAGGCCTGGGCTCTGGCCCGGGGCCTCGGGGCTGGGGTGTGGTGGAGGAGGCGTCTCCCTCTCACCGAGATCCCTGTTCTGAGCAGCTGGCACAGTGCTGGTCCCCTAAGGCACCAGCCATGCGTAGGGAGCACCCCGAATCCGCCTGCCGCATGCCCCTTAGGGACGGCAGAACCGGGAGGCCCAGGTTTTAGCCGAAGGGCAAGCCCTACGTGTGTGGTTCTGGGATGAGGATGGGGGCCTCTCTTCGGGGAGCTGCTGGGAGGCGGCAGAGCCGTGTGCTTCCTGGCCCTGCCACGCCTGCATCCTGGCCCTCACATCCTGCTCTGCCCGCCGCGTCCGTCCTGGCTCCCCCGCCACCCAGCATCCCGTCCGGGTCAGTTAGCATCTGTCCTTGACTAAGGCACTCCCGCCTGATGGTCCCGTTACAAGGCCCCCTCGTCTGTGCCCGTTTGTGCCTGTGAACGGGGTGGTCACGCTGCCCCTGCAGGTGAGCTGCTGCGGGCACTCAGGCGGCAGGAGGTGGCACGGTGCCGGCCCCGCAGGACGGCGGGCGGCGGGGGCTCGGGGTCTGGCCTCCTCCCTGCCTCCCTGCTGTGGAAGTGGCTCCCTCTGGGCCGGGCAGGACTGAGCTCAGGAGACGGTGGCGGCCGAGGGTGTGGGCGCCTCTGAGACCGACCTGCCTTTCCCCGTGCCTCCAGCTACATCTACTGGACCGAGTGGGGCGGCAAGCCCAGGATCGTGCGGGCCTTCATGGACGGGACCAACTGCGTGACGCTGGTGGACAAGGTGGGCCGGGCCAACGACCTCACCATCGACTACGCAGACCAGCGTCTCTACTGGACCGACCTGGACACCAACATGATCGAGTCCTCCAACATGCTGGGTGCGGCCGGGTCCCGGGGGGTGTCCTTGGCTGGAGCATCCATCACCTCGCAGCTCCCCCTGCACCGAGTTCCTGGGCCCCCAGGAGGTGTGGGCACATCCCAAGTGTTCATCAGTGTCCCCCTATTTTTATTGATTTTTTTTTTACAGAGAGGAAAGGAGAGGGATAGAGAGTTAGAAACATCGATGAGAGAGAAACATTGATCAGCTGCCTCCTGCACACCCCCCACTGGAGATGTGCCTGCAACCAAGGAACATGTCCTTGACTGGAATCGAACCTGGGGACCCTTGAGTCTGCAGGCCGACGCTCTGTCCACTGAGCCAACCCGGTTAGGGCAGCGTCCCCTCTCTTGAGGGTGTCCCTTTTCGCACTGTGCCGTGGGCCTGTCGACAGAGGCCTGTGACCACGGTTCCTGGCTCCGGCTGAGCCCTGGGCCAGCACCCTGATTTGACACAGCACCACGTGGCCTAGGCTTTCACTGATGGGGAAACAGGCCCTGGGAGGGCACAGGGCTTGGCTCGCGTCACAGAGGGCCGCTCAGATGCCAGGGCCACGCACTCAGTCTTCACGCTGAGCACCTACTACGTGCTAGGTCTTGTTCTGGGACCCCTCACAAGTCACCCCCAGCACCCTGGGATTAGGTTAAAAAAAAAAAAGCATCATTTCCAATTACCCAGCAGTAGGGGCAGGCTCTGAACCCAGAACACGTGACTCAGGGCCCTGTCCCGTTGGAGGGGCGTGGTCCTGCCAGCTCCATGGGGTCCCGGGGCTGCGCGGTGCAGGGGAAAGACTCTGGCTTCCTCCCTCCCCTCTGCTGCTGTCGCCGGGGTGGGTGTGGCCGCGCCCCTGTTACCGATGAGGGAACTGAGGCCTCGGCGAGCTTTCCTCCATCCTGCTGTTGGTGAGCATGTGGCTGGTCTCCAGCCCGTGGCTGCCACCCACGCGCCTGTCCGCGTGGTGCAGGCGCACGCCGTGTGCGTGTGTGTCTCCCGGGAGCGGGAGAGGAGCTGCCCGGTCCCTGGTCTGGCACCTCCAACGTCAGTCTGTCCCTGTCCGTTTTCCAAAGAGGTGGGGCTCTCAGGCCGCGGGGCGCCCGATGCCGTGGGCGGGCTGCGCCGCCGCTGACGCCCGCCCATGCGTCCCACGCAGGTCAGGAGCGGACCGTGATCGCCGACGACCTCCCGCACCCCTTCGGCCTGACCCAGTACAGCGACTACATCTACTGGACGGACTGGAACCTGCACAGCATCGAGCGGGCCGACAAGACCAGCGGGCGGAACCGCACCCTCATCCAGGGCCACCTGGACTTCGTCATGGACATCCTGGTGTTCCACTCCTCCCGCCAGGACGGCCTCAACGACTGCGCGCACGGCAACGGCCAGTGCGGGCAGCTGTGCCTGGCCGTGCCCGGCGGCCACCGCTGCAGCTGCGCCTCCCACTACACCCTGGACCCCAGCAGCCGCAACTGCAGCCGTGAGTGCTGGCTCCCCCCCAAATCCCCCCCCCACCTCCCGCGGCACGCCCCGTGGCCGGCCAGGCTGGCTCTGGGGCCGGGAGGGAAACAGGGTCTTGGTGCACGCGCTGCACAGTGTTACCAGGCAGCCTGGGCTGCTGGGAGGACACAGTCACTGGGCTGAGCCCCGAGCTGGCACATCCCACAGGGAATCAAGGTCCCTGGGAGAGAGCACGCACTCAGGGAGGCAGGCCCTGCTCTGGGTCCTTCCTGTGGCTCTTGTTTAACACTCAGGCCTGCAGGGGGGGCCGTGTCACCGTCCTCGTCTCACAGGCAAGGAGCCTGGCGCAGAGATGTGTGGTAACCTGTGCAGGGCACACAGCGGGCCTGGTCTGAGCCCAGTTTGAATGTGGGCAGGTCCCTGCTCTTGACCCCCTGGCCACGTGGCCTCACGTCCACACGTGTGATCCTCACATGGACGCTCTGAATTATGCAGGCCTTTTAAAAAGTTCTCGTTGTCAGTGATAAGGAAGTGAGCTTCAGGGAGCCTGAGGGCAACTTTCCCCTGTAGCATCAGAGCCGTCATGCCTCAACCTGTGTGCAGCACGGGGCAGTGTGCTGAGTGCCGTTGCCTGGGCCTGGCCCGAGGCCACACAGCCCTCGGCACCAGGAGGCCGGGCTTTCCTCACCCCCTTGTGTAGATGAGGGCCCTGAGCTGGTGCGTGCTGGGCCCGGGCCACAGCCTGGGACCCCCACCCCCTCCTGGGCTCCCGTTGGGCCGGTGGTCCCTGCCCCCTGAGGGCCATAACCTTGAAGCAGAGGTGCCGGTAACCCAGCACCCAGAAGGGGGCGCCTATGGCCGGCAGACCTGGGCAGAGGACGGTCCTGTCTGACGGCGGCTGTGACCGGTGGCCTCCTGCACGTTCCGAGCGATGCAGCTCCTGCAGCTGGGTGGCTTTGCTCACCGGCACCCTGGGCGGCGTGCCCTCCTGCTGTCACTGTTCACTCCGTGTGCCCCTCAGCAGTTCCCTGGGCACGTGGAGGCATATCACCTGAGCTTGACCGACACTTGCCCTTGTTTCTCGCTGCCTTCCTGCCGCCGTGAGTCTTGATCACTTAAAGATGAATTGGTATCTATTTTCACAATGACGTGCATGCATAAAAACGGAAACCGAGACATGTAACGTGGAGGGTAAATTCCCTGCGGTCCACCCCAGGAAGGGGGTTTCTGTCCTTCTGGCCTGGCCCCATGTCCCCTGGGGGCTCCACACGCAGGTCCGCCCTCCCTGCGGCTCCCCACGGCTCCCTGCGGCTCCCGGATGCTGACCTGCAGCCCCCCTCTGCTTGCCTCCCCCCAGCGCCCAGCACCTTCTTGCTGTTCAGCCAGAAGAATGCCATCAGCCGCATGATCCCGGACGACCAGCACAGCCCGGACCTCATCCTGCCGCTGCACGGGCTGAGGAACGTCAAGGCCATCGACTACGACCCGCTGGACAAGCTCATCTACTGGGTGGACGGACGCCAGAACATCAAGCGAGCCCGGGACGATGGCACCCAGGCAAGTGTCTCTGTCGAAGGCAGGAGGGTGCATCCGGGAAGACCTCACCCTGGGGATCGCTGGGCTCCGCCCACTCCTCTCAGCCGTGGGGGTGCCCGCACAGTGTTGGGTATACAGTTATGTGAGCTCCGACTCTGCCATGATTGGGTATGAAACTCTGAGACGGATTATGGGTAGGAACTGGATCTTATAGTTTGTGTGTGTGTGTTTTTTTTTTGTTTTTTTTTAATGTATTTCATTGATTTTTTACAGAGAAGAAGAGAGGGATAGAGAGTTAGAAACATCCATGAGAGAATCATCGATCAGCTGCCTCTTGCACACCCCCTACTGGGGATGTGCCCGCAACCAAGGTACATGCCCTTGACCAGAATCGAACCTGGGACCCTTTGGTCCGCAGGCCGACGCTCTATCCACTGAGCCAAACTGGTTTTGGCATGGATCTTATAGTTTTTGAAATCCCTGGGGGAGGGGAGTGTCCAACCCCCATGGGATATTTCTTCTTGCCACAGTGGTTTTGGACAGGGTGGTTGGTATTGCCTATCCTGGCGTTGTTCTTATTTCATAGGAATCGTGTAGTCAGTTCTGCCATAACGCAGCCTGTGCGTTCTGAAAATCACCACGCTTGCCAAAGATCGCCCAGCACACACCTCAGGGCCGTGGGGAAAGGCGGCTGGGGCACATACTCAAAACTCCGTCACCTATAAAAGACTGGGGCTCCACACAGGAGTGTCGTGCAGGCTTAAATGGCTCAGGACAGAAGTGCCACACACAGGCCTGACGTTGGCTGAGGATTTGGGCTGAGGATTTGAGCGTTGGGAGGTCGCGGCCTAGGGCTTTTTGTGAGTCGGTGGAGTGAGTGTGGATGTGGGGCTCCCAGGGAGATGTGCTGTCCTACTCGGCCCCGTGCTGGGTGCATCAGCCGGGTGCTTCTCACGGGCGAGAGTGCCCGAGAGCAAATGTGAAATCCACGTTCTGCTCAGAGGGCCCCCAGGGCATCTCTGTGGGGGGACACATTCGTGTTTCCAATGCGCATCTTAGTAGGACTGATGGTGTGCGGTAGGTGACCCGGTCCAGAAAGCACACGCTCACTGCAGCCTCGGGCCTCACCCGGTGTCTCCGTGGGGCAGGGAACTGGGACCGCATGCGTGTGTTCGGCTCGTCCTGCCGGTTTGCGAAGACCCTCTTACAAAAGGTGCAGAACTGAGCGGCCCCTTCTCAGTCCCGTGGTCTGTGCGGGGGCCTGTGCCACCGAGGGGAGCCCTTGAGATTGTGGTAACGGAGGTGGCAGGCTGCCTGTCCGAGGAGACTTTCAGATGATTTTCGTGTCTGTAAAGTAGGTTTTGCTGTTCCCTCCCCTGAACTGGATGCTGTTGCTGTCAGGGTGGGTTGGGCATAACTTCCAACAAAATACTTCCTCCAGCAAGGAGGGGAAGTTAGCAGGGCGCCTTTGAGGTTTGTGCCTGTCTGTGGCGCTGAGCCGGGTGGGAATGGGTTTCTTTCATCCTGCTCTGGATTTTGCGGATGGGGAGGTGTTAATGGATGGGCTGTGGCTTCCCACCCTTACAAGGTGCAAATTGCCTGAGGGTCTCACCCAGACATTCCTTTAGAAATCTGGGCAAAAGCAGGAAAGACTGTGAAGAACAAGTCCTTGTAGGAGCAGTTTCTGGGTTTTCACCGAATTTGGAAACATGGTTCCTTCTTTGTCTCCTGCTGAGCCTCCCCCCTCTGGTGGCTCTGGCTTTGAGTTTTTTTGTTTGTCTGTCTGTCTGTTAGTCTTCACCTGAAGATATTCTTTCCATTGATATTTATTTATTTATTTATTTATTTATTTTTTAAATATGTTTTATTGATATTTTACAGAGAGGAAGGGAGAGGGATAGAGAGCTAGAAACATTGATGAGAGAAAAACATCGACCAGCTGCCTCCTGCACACCCCCCACCGGGGATGTGCCTGCAACCAAGGTACATGCCCTTGACCGGAATCAAACCCCGGGACCTTTCAGTCCACAGGCCGATGCTCTATCCACTGAGCCAAACCGGTTTCGGCTTTATTGGCTTTTAGAAGGAGTGAAAGGGGAGGTGGGTGTGGGTGAGAGAGAGAGAGAGAGAGAGAGAGAGAGAGAGAGAGATGGATGTGAGAGAGACACATTAATTGGTTGCCTCCTTCCACATGCACCCAACTGGGGTCGGGGATTGAACCTACAACCCAGGTACATGCCCTTGACTGTGAATCGAACCTTATGATCCTTTGGTGTGCAGGCGGATGCTCACCACTGAGCCACCAACCACGGCTGGCTTTGATTCTTTCTTAGGGCACATCCCACACACCGCCCACAGATGATGTTTAAATTATTATCTAGCCGAGACCGATTTGGCTCAATGGATAGAGCGTCGGCCTGCGGACTGAAGGGTCCTGGGTTCGATTCCGGTCAAGGGCATGTACCTTGGTTGCGGGCACATCCCCAGTAGGGGGTGTGCAAGAGGCAGCTGATCGGTGTCTCTCTCTCATTGATGTTTCTGACTCTATTCCTCTCTCTCCCTCTCTGTAGAAAATCAATAAAATATATTTAAAAAAAAAATAAATAAATTATTATCTACTTGGCTAAATTTTCTTACCGATTCATTTAAACATTTTTTACTATAGTGAATCATCACAGAACCATTTTAATGGTTTTTAAGTGTAAGATTCAGTGACACTAAGTACATTCCCATGGCTATTCGTGTTCTCCACCTGAAATGCTGCCCCCAGGACACCCTGAATTCCCCATGCCTTCCCGCCAGCCCCTGGCACCTACCGTCCTACTTTCCGTCTGTGAATTTGTTCTAAGTACGTCATGTAAGTAGCATCATACATTAGGAAAGCATGTGTCTTTTTGTGTCTGGCTTACTTCCCTGAGCAGAACGTGCGCAGGGTTTATCTGCGCTGTTGCGTGTGTTAGAATGTCCCTCCTCTTTAAGGCTGAGTAATATTCCATTGTGGGAGGGACCAGGGTTTGTTTCTCCACCATCCGTCAGTGGACCCTGCTCACTCCCACATTTGCGTGAACGGCAGGGCCTGGACATCATGAGGTGGTGTGTGTACTGGTGAGGAGGGGGTGTTACCGTGGTGTTGAATAAGACTCTACTTAGACATGTTGCATTAGCCAAAGTATTGTTACTTATGGTAAAACCAGAGGCCCGGTGCATGGACTTGTGCACATTGAGAGGAAATTAATTAGAAGGAATATTTTAGAGGCCAGGGAGATTGGCCAGCCAGGGAGGGACTGCCAGAGGTTGGCTCCAGGGCCTGTCTGGCCCATCTGGCCCGGTTCTGATCCATCAGTGGACCCCAGCAGCAAGCTAACCTACCAGTTGGAGCATCTGCCTCTTGGTGGTCAGCGCACATCATAGCAACTGGTTGAAAAATCGAACGGTCGGACACTTAGCATATTAGGCTTTTGTTATATAGGATTGAGGTTCAGGTTTTATAAAACTGGTCAGCCATTAAAATTTGTCTCCTGGGAAGGGATGCAGGCAGCTAATTTTTTCACACTGTGTGGTTCTTAGCTGGCTTTTCTGATGACTGGCCCAGAGTTCCCTCTGGGCCCTGCACCCTCACTGGGCCTTGAACCCCTGGCCTCTCCCTTAGAGGAGAGGGTTGTGCGAGGTTCACCTCTGTTCTCTACACTTCATTTTGGCACCCTCAGCTTAAAAAACAGCAGATGATGTTTTTTTTTTAATAATATATTTTATTTTATTGATTTTGTACAGAGAGGAAGGGAGAGAGATAGAGAGCTAGAAACATCGATGAGAGAGAGTCATCGATCAGCCGCCTCCTGCACACCCCCTACTGGGGATATGCCCGCAACCAAGGCACATGCCCTTGACCGGAATCGAACCCGGGACCTTTCAGTCCCCAAGCCGACGCTCTATCCATTGAGCCAAACCGGTTTTGGCACGAGATGATGGTCTTAACCCAAAAGCCAGAGTCTAAGAAAACAAGAGAGCAGAGCGATGTCATGGAAGGGGCCTGTGATCCTGGATTCGGCCGCCAGGAGGCCCTTCGGTGCACACATGGCGCACACAGGAACAGGTCGGGGAGAGTGACAGCGCGGGTTGGGTGGCTGAATTCGAGTGGGTGGGCCTGAGATCTGGGTGAATGGGCGAGAGATCTTCCCGAGGCTGCTGTAGGCGTAGGTTTCACTTTCTGGTGCGCGTGGGGGTAAGAGCCGATTGGAGGGGGTCGGAGCCGATTGGAGAGGGTCGGAGCCGATTGGAGAGGGTCGGAGCCGATTGGAGGGGGTCGGAGCCGATTGGAGGGGGTCGGAGTCTGAACTCAGACACCGAGGCCTCGGCCCCCTGGCCCTGCCTTTAGCCGGCGCCCCTCTCTCACCGTTCACAGCCCTTCATCCTGACCTCCCCGAGCCCAAACCAGAGCCCGGACAGGCAGCCCCACGACCTCAGCATCGACGTGTACAGCCGGACGCTGTTCTGGACGTGCGAGGCCACCAACACCATCAACGCCCACCGGCTGAGCGGGGAGGCCATGGGCGTGGTGCTCCGAGGGGACCGGGACAAGCCGAGGGCCATCGCCGTCAACGCCGAGCGAGGGTGCGAGGCCACGGGCCGGCGGACGCCGTGATGTGGGGGGCTGCGCCCCACTGGGGCCGGGAGGGGTTTTCCATCCCCGACATCCTGGTGGGTCAGGACCCCAGAGCAGGATGAGGGAACACTGGCTCGTCCCTGGCCTCTGCAGAAACGCAGACCCCGGGGGTGGCCTTCTCAGGGGGCAGGTGTGGGGAGATGCAGGCTTTGCTGAGAGACACAGGAAGGAAGATGTGAGCTCTCACTCAGAGGCTTTGTGCCCTCCCCCTCAAGCTCGAACCCCGTGCGAAAATCCCTCCCACAGCGTCCCAGGGGGTGACTGCCACAGGGAGCTCACCACCTCACAAGCTGGCTGTTCCCAGCCCAGCTGCACCTGAGAGCTGTTTCCCTCCATGAGGGCCCCTGATACCCCCCCGCCCCTCCCCCGGGGGGCCCACAGGCTCTCTGACGGGGGGAGGCACCTGGGACGTGTGGATAGACTTTGAGGCCCCAACGGGAGACGCCAGGGTGGGAGGGGGACCTACCGCACACGCCAGGAAGCTGCATCCTGTCTGACCCCCGCCCTCTCCCCCTCCAGGTACCTGTACTTCACCAACATGCAGGACCGCACAGCCAAGATCGAGCGCGCGGCCCTGGACGGCACCGAGCGGGAGGTCCTCTTCACCACGGGCCTCATCCGCCCCGTGGCCCTCGTGGTGGACAACGCGCTGGGCAAGCTCTTCTGGGTGGACGGGGACCTGAAGCGCATCGAGAGCTGTGACCTGTCAGGTGCGCGCCCCGGGCGGGCGGCCTCGGAACCGGGTCCCCCGCAGCCACCGGTCCGACCGTCCCCGGAGCGGCCGCCGCCGCCCGTGTCAGCGGTGACCGTGGCGGCGTGGCGGTCAGGCCCAGTGTGAGCCGGCCCAGTGCTGGGGCTTCATGTTCGCCTTGTGGCGTCCCACCGAGCGTCTCACGATCCCTGCGGGGCAGAGGCCGGAGATGAGGCTCAGAGAGGGCGAGCAGGCTGCCCCGGCGTCCACAGCGCGGGGAGGGGCAGGAGTCCGACCCCGGCCTCGGCCCAGTGCCCACGTCCCCGGGGGCCGCCTCAGACCGGGAGGCCCGGGGGCTGGAGCGGAGTGGGAGTCGATGGGTGGAGGGTTTTTTCTTCCGTAAGATGAGGTGGGATCGGGGACGGGGCCTGTGTCCCTGATCCCAAGGTGGTCGCAGGCGGGAGCAGGGGCCGTCCAGGGCCGAGCTCAGATCTGCCCAGCTCCCGCCCCAGCGTGCAATCCTGCAGGCACCCCGGGGGCCCGCCCTCACCCTCCCGGGCCAGGTGTGGGCCACACTGTCAAGGTCGGCCGCCACTCAGGGGCGCTTGTCCCACGTGCAGGGGCCAACCGGCTGACCCTAGAGGACGCCAACATCGTGCAGCCCGTGGGCCTGACCGTGCTGGGCAGGCACCTCTACTGGGTTGACCGCCAGCAGCAGATGATCGAGCGCGTGGAGAAGACCACGGGCGACAAGAGGACGCGCGTCCAGGGCCGCGTCGCCCACCTGACGGGCATCCATGCCGTGGAGGACGTCAGCCTGGAGGAGTTCTGTACGTGGGGGCGGGCGGCGGTGTGGGGGTGGCCAGGGTGGGCCGGGGCTCAAAGCACAGGGACCCCACACCGGCCCCCTTGGGGGAAGAGGAAGCGGGACCGCTGTGCAGGGTGCTGGTGCTGAGGCCCCGTTCTCCCGCTTGGCTCCGGGAGGCTCCCTCTGGCCCTCAGGCCGGCTCCCTGCCTCAAGGACAGATCCGAATCTCCCACTTCCTCCAGCGGGAGAGTCCGCTCTGCTTTTCAAGGGCCTGTGGCTAGATGCGGCCCAGCTTTATTTTTATTTTTAAATATATATTTTATTGATTTTTTACGGAGAGGAAGAGAGAGGAATATAGAGTTAGAAACATCGATGAGAGAGAAACATGGATCAGCTGCCTCTTGCACACCCCCCACTGGGGATGTGCCCACAACCAGGGTACATGCCCCCGACCGGAATCGAACCCGGGACCCTTCGGTCCACAAGCTGACGCTCTTTCCACTGAGCCAACCGGTTTCGGCTCGGCCCAGCTTTACGTCTCCCTTGCGATTGGCTCCCGCTTTCTCTGTCCCGTGATGCCCATGGTTTGGCCGCCTTCAAGGTGCTTGCCTTCAAGGCCCTGGGGGATGCCCGGCTCACAGCCTTCCCCCAGCCCTCATCCTCCCGCTGGCCAAGTGACTGCTCCCTGGAGTCCCTCTGTCTGCTCCCCTTTCCTTCTCCATCTGAACAGCTCCCACTAATTCTTCAGTCAGCTCAGGTGTCCCTCTAGAGCTTCTACCCTTGACCCCTCCCTGCCACGTGGTGTCTGTCCTGTATCCCAGGCCTTGTGCTCGCTGCGTCATTGCCTCACTTGTATTTAGTAGTTAGTGCTTCTGTGCCTCTAAGGAAAGCGGGGCTCAGAAAGGGTGTCATCCCCCCCTCGCCAGTTGGCTAATGAGCACGATGGGGCCTGGATTTGAGGCCAGAGCTCCTGATTTAGCTCCTGGGCTTGTCTGTCGCTCACCTCCAAGTTGGCCACCACGTCCATTAGAGTTAAGTGTGAAGTACAAAGGGTCGGAGTAAGGTCTTGACTCCCTACTGGGAGCCTCAGAGTCTCGGAGCTGGAGCTGGAGCTGGAGCCAGGGTGTGACCTCTGACACAGGGAATCTGTCTCTTGTGTGTTGACTGCGGGGACTGTCATTTCTTCTCACCTGAGGGAGGTCAACCACACCCCCCGCCCCAGGCTTCTCCCTCTGGGTTGGGTGTGGATGCATTTTTTAGTTGAATTGAAATATGCTCGCTCCCCAGAGGGTCGGCACCTGCTACCTTAGCTCCCCTGCGGATTTGTGTCCTGTAAGTCCCTGTAATAAATCGCCACAAACCGGGTGACTTAACGCATCAGACAGGCGGCCTCCCGTAGTCCTGGAGGCCAGAAATTTGGGATCAGGGTGTCTGTGGGGTCAGCTCCCTCTCCAGGCCCAGGGATACTTCTCTGCCTCTCTGGTTCCTGGTGGCTTGTGGTACATCACTCCAAATCTCTGTCTCTGCCATCACACGGCCTTCTCCCGGTGTCTGTCCCTTCATCCCTCTGTCGTCTCTCATAAGGACACTTATCGTTAGATTCAGGTTTCCCGAGATAATTCAGAATAACCTCAACTCTAGATTCTTAACTTGATTCTATTTGTAAAGATCGTTTTTCCAAATAAGGCCCGACTCACAGGTTCCGGGTATTAGGAGGTGGACATACCTTTTTTGGGGGGCCACCACTCAGCCCACTACACCATGGGAGACAGACAGGTGGGCGGAGTAGCGTGACCGTTGTAGGCACAGTGGGAGCTGGGGAAGATGTGTTGGGCTGTGGTGTTGGGTAAGTTTGGTAACTGCTTTTGGCCTGCGTTTCCTCATCTGCCAAACGCAGTGGCACTAGACACAGACTCCAGAGGCAGCCTAACCTACTGGGAGTTAAGTGGGAGGACCGGTAGGAACTGGCCAGCGAGAGGGCCAGTTCTTTGAGTTCTCACCTGGCCCGCATCCCCTCCACCCTCTGGGCTGCAGTCCTGAGGTGGGGGGCAGAACTTGACCTCCTCCCTTTTTGTCTCTGCAGCAGCCCACCCGTGTGCCCGGGACAACGGCGGCTGCTCCCACATCTGCATTGCCAAGGGCGACGGGACACCACGGTGCTCATGCCCAGTCCACCTCGTGCTCCTGCAGAACCTGCTGACCTGTGGTGGTAGATATGACCTCAGTACTTTCTGTTGGGACCCACTTCTCTAACCACTGGTTGCTGCCCTGCATTCTTTTATTAAAATCACCAGAGGCCCGTTGCACCAAGATTCGTGCAATAGGCCTTTCTTCCCCTGGTTGCAGGCACCTGTTCCCCTCTGGCACCCAGGACCCAGGCCTTGGCCCCTCCAGCCCTTCCCCTCATAGCAGCCATCCCACCCTGCCCAGCTGCTCCATGCCTGTATATGTAAATTAACCCACCATATTTATTGGGTTAATTTGCATACTCGCTCCTGATTGGCTGGTGGGCGTCCCAGAAGCATGGCCAATTTGCATATTTTCCTTTTATTAGTATAGATTGTCTCTGTGGCATTCAGTCTCCAAAGCAGACTGTCTCTTTGTCATCCTCTCTTTTCTAACATGTGCATTCAGGGCTGTGAGTTTCCCTCTAAGCATTGCTTTTGCTGCAGCCACAAATTTTCATTTTCAGTTCAAATATTTTTAAATTCCTCCTATGGCTTCTTCTCTGATCCATGTGTTATTTAGGAGTGTGGGTAATTTCCTAATAATTGGGGATTTTCCAGCTCTCTTTCTGCTATGAATTTCCAGTTTAATCCCACTGTTATCTGAGAGCAGACATTGTGTGATTTCTGTCCTTTTAGTTTAGTTCAGGTTTGCTTCATGGTTCAGCCTGTCTTTTTTTTTTTTTTTTTAAACATATTTTATTGATTTTTCTTACAGAGAGGAAAGGAGAGAGAGAGATAGAAACGTCGATGAGAGAAACATCAACCAGCTGCCTCCTGCACACCCCCTACTGGGGATATGCCTGCAACCAATGTATCAATACATGCCCTTGACCGGAATCGAACCTGGGACCTTTCAGTCCGCAGACTGATGCTCTACCACTGAGCCAAACCGGTTTTGGATCAGCCTGTGTCTTGACAAATGTTGCACGTGAGCTTGCGAAGAACGTGCCATTGCTGCTGTCGGGTCCCTTGGGTCCCACCTCCTGTGTGTGGTCTTTGTTGGTGGCTCAGCATGCAGACATCCGCCACTGGCTCCTTTCAGATACCATTTGCCCCCTGACTCCTGTGGCGTGTTCCGTGTTCTGTGTGGGTGGGCCTAGGGGGGACAGCCAGGTTCTTTTTGAGTTTGTTCAGGTCCCCCTCCCTGCCTCAGGCCCTGTTCAGCTCGGTGAGAACCTTACGTGGGAGGCACACGGGCACCAAATGACAAAAGGCTCACATGCGTTGTTTCTGGGCGAAATGAATACTTTCCCCTGCGGTGTCAAGGGCATTGAGGACTCTAGTTAAACATTAAGATGAAATTCTGGCCAACGTCCAGTTAGTTTTCTGTGATTTTTCCGCACAAAGGAGAGGAGGGATGGGGATGGGAGCCCTGGAAAATGGGGTGCCCTGGGCTGAGAAGCTCCCCGTGCCCCCTCCTCTCTGCCTGCCTGCAGCCCAGCCCTGTTTCCCTCCACAATAAGAAAAACACACCAAGAAAGTTCATGTCTGTTAGCTCACATTTATCACCCTGTCTTCTTCTACACGGGGTCTGGAGCAGCACCCAGGACACACCCACAATGGAGACCAATTGCACTGGGCGGGGCTGCGTGTGATGGCGAGACTGGGGAGACAAAAGAAATAAAATAAAATAAAATACGCAAATTTACCATGCCTTTGTGACACCTACCAGTCAATCAGGAGTTGGTATGCAAATCAACCCTACAAATATGGTGGGTTAATTTGCATATTTTTTTCTGTCTCCTCACCCCTCCAGAACCTCCCACGTGCTCCCCGGACCAGTTCACCTGTGCAACAGGGGACATCGACTGCATCCCTGCGGCCTGGCGCTGCGACGGCTTCCCGGAGTGTGACGACCAGAGCGACGAGGAGGGCTGCCCGGTGTGCTCGGCCGCCCAGTTCCCCTGTGCGCGGGGCCAGTGCGTGGACCTGAGACTGCGCTGTGACGGTGAGGCTGACTGTCAGGACCGCTCAGATGAGGCAGACTGTGATGGTGAGGCCCCGCCCCGGCGGTCCCTATCCAATCCCCGCCCACCAAGGCTCCTTGGCCCCCCTCCCTCCCAATATGGCCTCTCTCCAGTTTGGCCCTACCCAGTCTCTGCTCTGTCTCCCTCCTTTCGGAGCCGTGGAATTCCCCCGAAGCCATTTGTCCCACCCTCTCCTAGGTCTCCGACTGGCCACAAGGGTGGCCAGGAGAGAAATCTTTGCCAGGAGAGAAATCACCAGGCCCTCCTCAGCTTGGGAGGGAAAGAAGTTACTTTCTAGGCCACATGTGGACACCCTTGCCGTCTGCCCCCATCCTGTCCTGTCAAGCAGTCTGACTCGAAGGCGGAGCGGAAGCGTCAATCCCGCCTTCCTTCCTTCCGTCAACAGTTTTACAGAAGCCAAGACACGTCCAGTAGCTGGACATTCGTGGTTCACACCTGGGGAGACCCCACCCACTGACCTCCTCTGACTGCGTGTGGGGTGACACTGACCCCTGAGTAGTTTCTAGCAGCCCATCGAAGCGGGAGTGACAAAGAGATGGGCTTCGTCAGCCCAGGTCCACTGTGACCAGCAGGCTCTTCCTTTAGACCTTGACAGGGAAACATCTGTTTCCCCTGGGAGTTTTCCTTTTAACAAGGACCTGCGTGGAGGTGCCTGTCACATGTCATTCACACCACGGCCCCGTGACTGTCCCTGAGCTCTTAAAGGGCCACTCTCTCTGCCGCCCCCGTAGCCGAGGGTCCTGTCGGTTATAATGCGGGTGCTGTCTGGTCACAGCCTGCCGCCCCTGTGCGTGATGAGCGTCATTTCCCTAGAGCCGTGGTCGGCAAACTCAGTAGTCCACAGAGCCAAACGTCAACAGGACAACGATGGACATTTCTTTGGAGAGCCACATTTTTTAAACTTTTTTTTATTTTAAATATATTTTATTGATTTTTTACAGAGAGGAAGGGAGAGAGATAGAGAGCTAGAAACGTCGATGAGAGAGAAACATCGATCAGTTGTCTCTTGCACACCCTCCACCGGGGATGTGCCCGCAACCAAGGTACACGCCCTTGACCGGAATCGATCCTGGGACCTTTCAGTCCACAGACCGACGCTCTACCACTGAGCCAAACCGGTTTCGGCTGCACATTTTTTAAACTTAAACTTCTTCTAAAGTCCCTTCTTCAACATAGACTCGCCCAGGCCGTGGTATTTTGTGGAAGAGCCACACTCCAGGGGCCAAAGAGCCGCACGTGGCTCGCGAGCTGTGGCTTGCCGACCATGGGCCTAGATGTTCTTGTCGTGTCGCCGTGGTGAAGTCTGTCCAGCTTTGGGACTGTGGTGGAGGCTGTGGGCCAGGGACGGGCACCCTGGCTTGGGGGCTAACTCCAGACCGCACCTGAGTTGGTAAACCAACTCTGGTTGGGACCCAGCAGGCTCATTGGTTTCCTTCTCGTGCTAGGATAGCGACATCGAGCAGTTGAATAGAGACCGGTGGCCCCCCGTGTCTAAATACTGAGCCAGCTGTGCCCTCCTGCCCTGCACTGTGTTTGGCCCCGATCACGAGGACGGCGAGCCCGTGAGGAGCCATCCCTGCCCCTTCCCATTGTAAACGTGTCTTCCGGTGCACATGCTACCTCACAGCCACCCCGGTGCCAGCTCCGGGCGCCCCCCTCTGTTCCCAAGCCTCCCTCCCAAGTGTTCTCGGGCTCCTGGGCAGGGCAGGTAGGAGTTCGGAGAGCAAGTGTGCCGATGGCTGAGCCCCTGGCAGCTGCCTTCCTGTGGGGGCTCCAGCTCCTTCCCTGGCAGCATTCGGGTGCAGGAAGGGGGGCGGCGGCAGCAGTCGGTACCCCGCCTCTCTCTTCCTCCCCCTGAGAGGCTGTGAGCCACGTCGGTCACTTGTGCAGATGCCTTTGCCTTCACAGTTGAGCTCTGCTGAGACATCACCTGTCCTTCCCCCCGCCACCCTTCCTCACCCCCCCCACCTGCTCCAGGGAGCCAAAGCTTCTCGTGGGCGATCCTCTAGCTGGCTCACCTCCCGTGCCCTGGGAGAGCCGTGGGGTGGGGACTGGGTAGTCCCTGTGCTGTTGGGGCCGAGGAAGGAGCCTGATCAGTACCCACTCTTCCCTGCCGGCCCTGAGCCCAGCCTTGCAGGAGCTTTGGGACAAGGGTCGTCGAGGGGAGGGTGAGGTTCGGGTCTGCCATCTCCCTACCCAGCCTAGAAGGGGTCCCGTGTGTCCCTCTACACTTGGAGCCCAGCTCTCCGTGGGGTCCCGGGCAGCGGGGCAGGGAGCCACGCCGCGCCCTCGGCCCTCTCTGAGTGCGAGCGTCCCTCCTGCAGCCCTCTGCCTGCCCAACCAGTTCCGCTGCGCCAGCGGCCAGTGCATCCTCATCAAGCAGCAGTGCGACTCCTTCCCCGACTGCATCGACGGCTCCGACGAGCTCATGTGTGGTGAGCGGGGGGCCCCCGGGTGCTGAGGCTCCGCCTCGGAGTTGGGGTCCAGAAGGGAGAAGCGGACGGGGGGCAGCGAGGTCGCGAGTCCTGGGCCTTGCCAGCAGGCAGGGGCGCTTTCCTGGAGCGGAGGAGGCAGGGCAGCTGAGCCGAGGGGAGAGGGAGACCGTGAGCTGGGGGTGTTCCCGCCGGGACAGGCGCAGGGACAGGCCCCCTCGGGAGAAGGCACACGCAGGTGCCGGGTTCGGCCTGAGTGCAAACTGTCCCGTTCTTGCCCGGACCTCGGCCTGTGGCATCGGTGAGGCAGCAGCAGGCTTCCCCTCGCCAGAGCTGTGCCCATGTTGAGTCTAGAGCCCAGACTCTAGCTCCTGTTCTGTCTGAATCAAAGACAGCGAGCGTCCCAGGCCCCCAGGCTCAGAAGCCCAAGGAGCACCCCCCCTTCCCCCAGCTTATACGCTCAGGGGATCCCTGCGCGCGCCTCGGCAGCCCGAGCCGGCTCCTGGCATGGCGGGCTGGGCTGAGGCCCCTATGTGCGGGCCCTGCCACGGGATTTCTGTGGGGCTCAGCGAGCCCCGCTAGTGAAGGCCCTGGGCCCCTGGCACACCCGTGAGCCCAGCCCCTCTGCACAGGCGAAGTCCACTGCTGGATGGGCCGGGACAGTGGTCGGCAAACTCATTAGTCCACAGAGCCAGGTATCAACAGGACAACGATTGACATTTCTTTTGAGAGCCCAATTGTTTACACTTACACGTGGTATTTTGTGGAAGAGCCACACTCCAGAGGCCAAAGAGCCGCATGGGGCTTGTGAGCCGCAGTTTGCCGACCACAGGGCTAGGAGACACTGGGTTCCTTCTGCCTGTCCCATGCCCGCTGCCTGGCGGTCAGTCCTGGGACCAGCCCCACGGGCCTCACTCATGGGAGCAACTGTGTACTTCCAGCCGTCACCGAGAACCTCGGACAAAGGGGGGTGGGCATGAGGCTGCCGTGAGGAGTCACTGTTAAGGGGCTCTTGGGGTATACATAGAGCTTAGCCAAATGGAGGAAGAGGAGGAGGAGGAGGGGGAGGAGTGTGCTCCAGGAAGGCCAAGGGGGCAGCGGGTGGGTGGTACTGAGCTTAGCATGGCTCCCCGGCCCCAGCACCCCAGCATACCCTCCTTCTGGCCCTCCGTCCGTGAGTGCTGGCTGCAGGCAGGACCAGTTCCTCCAGGGCCCACGGTGTCCACCCTTTGCAGTCAGCGCTGACCCCCTCTTCCTGCCTGTCCCCTGCAGAGATCAACAAGCCGCCCCTGGACGACGGCCCGGCCCACAGCAGCGCCATCGGGCCCGTCATCGGCATCATCCTCTCGCTCTTCGTCATGGGCGGCGTCTACTTCGTCTGCCAGCGGGTGGTGTGCCAGCGCTACACGGGGGCCAGTGGGCCCTTCCCGCACGAGTACGTCAGCGGGACCCCCCACGTGCCCCTCAACTTCATAGCCCCGGGCGCCTCCCAGCACGGGCCCTTCCCAGGTGAGGAGCGGAGGCGGGCAGGGCCCTGGGCACAGGGGGGCATGGTCTGGGCAGGATGTGGGCGGTGGGTCAGGAAGGCTGCCGCCATGCCCCACGGCAGGCGTGTGGCAGACATCGCTAGTCGATCACAGCTCTCGGGCTCTCCTGCTGAGCTGCTTGGCATCAGAGCCCTCAGTGCAGAGGCTGCACAGCTACGGCCCGTCCTTTGGCCTTGGAGGGGTGGGCACGCTCTTTGGATGTGACCTTCCATAGTCCTTTTTTAAAAAATAATTTTTACTGCCAAAACCGGTTTGGCTCAGTGGTAGAGCGTCGGTCTGCGGACTGAAAGGTCCCAGGTTCGATTCCGGTCAAGGGCATGTACCTTGGTTGTGGGCACATCCCCGGTAGGGGGTGTGCAGGAGGCAGCTGGTCGATGTTTCTCATCGACGTTTCTAGCTCTCTATCTCCCTTCCTCTCTATAAAAAAATCAATAAAATATATTTTAAAAAATAAATAAAATAATTTTTACTGATCTTTTTTCATTTTTGAGAGGAAGAGGGAGAGAAGCATCAGTTTATTGTCCCACGTATTTATGCATCCATTCGTTGATTCTTGTATGTGCCCTGACCTGGGATTGAACTGGCCATCTTGGCGCATCTGGACCACGCTCTGACCACTGAGATACCCAGCCCAACGCAGGCTGTTAGTGCTCCTGTGGAGCGTGTCTTCTTCTTTTTCTTTTCTTTTTTTTTAAAATATATTTTATTGATTTTTTTTTATAGAGAGGAAGGGAAAGGTATAGAAAGTTAGAAACGTCGATGAGAGAGAATTATTAACCAGCTGCCTCCTGCACACCCCCCACCAATGTACATGCCCTTGACTGGAATCGAACCCGGGACCCTTCAGTCCGCAGACCGACACTCTGTCCACTGAGCCAAACCGGTTTCAGCTGGAGCATGTCTTGAGTGTTTGGGGACAGCGGGGCGGCGAGGTGTGTGTGTGTGTATGTGTGTGTGTGCGCGCGCGCTTCGCTTCTCTCTAGAATCGAAGGGCTCACTGGGTATATAGCAAGCAGCAGTTTTGTCCTGAGCGCAGTTAGGGCTGAGGCTGCAGTTAAAAGCACAGTGCGGTGAAGCCCACCAGCTGCAGGGAGCTGAGAGGCCACAGGTGTGGGTTCGCAGGGGGCACTGCCAGGCTGGGGCACACGGTTCACATCCTGATGTGGCCAGGAAGGTGGGATCCGTCAGTGCTCAGCCCTGAGAGGGTCACTGAGGTCATCTCCAGGGCCACCTGGGGCTTCCTCAGTGCCTGCCCGGCCGTGGGGCCCTCCTTCCTGGCCTGTCCCCCTGCCCAGAGCCGGCCTTGCTGGGACCCTGACGTCTGTGTGCAGCCGAGGCCCGGTTCTGCTTGGGAGTGGGGGTGGGGGTGGTCAGGGGTTTCTCCAGAGCTCTGGGAGGCCTGAGGGAGCAGCTTGGTCACCCTAGCAGCAGCCTCCGGAGAACGGGGCTCTCTCTGTGCCAGGGACCCTCTCCTGAGGCCCTCGGAGTCCACTCCCCAGCCCACAGTGGCCCCTGGGGGAGGTCTGTGGTCTCCCCGTTTTACAGATGAGGCAGTGGGCGCACTCTCCTGGACCTGGGTCTGGTGGCGGCCGGAGCTGGGAGGGCCGCTGTGTCTGTGGGGTACCCCAGCCTGCCCTGCCCTGTCCCCTCCCCCCCGCAGGCATCTCCTGCGGCAAGTCCATGATGAGCTCCGTGAGCCTGATGGGGGGCCGGGGCGGGGTGCCCCTCTACGACCGGAACCACGTCACTGGGGCCTCGTCCAGCAGCTCCTCCAGTACCAAGGCCACGCTGTACCCGCCGGTGAGTGGGGGCGGCGGGAGGCCGGGCTGGCTGGGACCTCAGGATTCCTGGACCAATGAGCTGTTCCATCACAGGGAGTTCTCCCCCCTCCCCCACACGCCTGCCGTCTTTCTCTTCCTTAACACTGCCTTGCGTCTAGAAAAGGGCACGCCTCCTTTATTGGGGGTAATCTGGGAACCACACACAAATCTAGAACGGAAGTTCCACCCATCACCCCACCTCCTAGGCTGCTGGTAGGCATTTCACTGTCCGGGCGCAGTCTCTCTTCTGCACTCTGTCTGTCCACCCTGTTTCCCCGAAAATAAGACAGTCTCTTATATTAATTTTTGCTCCCAAAGATGCGCTAGGTCTTATTTTCAGGGGATGTCTTATTTTTCCCATGAAGAAGAATACGGTACACATTTATTGTTAAATGAAAATAAAGGAAATTTATGACCTGTATACGGTACGGTAGTATGGTAGTTGTCAACACACAAACCAGACAAACTGCGAATCCTACAGTATCAAGAATTTACTCATTTATTCAATGACAATCATGTCATCATCTTCTGGAACGTCATCATCACAATCCAATTCCGGAATTTCCTTGTGAATTTCTTGTGACTCCATTTCTTTCAGAATCAGTGGACCAAATCTCTCATGTTTAGCCTGGGGCGGGGGGGTCCTTATTTTCAGGGGGATGCCTTATATTTCACTCAGAAGGAAACCTGTCAGTAGGTCTTATTTTCGGAGGATGTCTTATTTTCGGGGAAACACGGTAGATGGGGTGCTCGGAGGTCCCTGTGCAAGCTCCCCCTCAGCACCCCCACCAGGAGCACTCTGTTTTCCAACCCAGGCCTTGCTGGTTCCCAGAAAAGAGCTGGATTGTTTTCTGAAGGGCGGGCACGCACCCCGTAAGACCGAGCTGGCCCCGGGAGGCAGCCCCTCGGCCTCCCGGGCAGACACCTGGTGACGTTTGTGGCTGAAAGCTCCTTGGGGCTGCGGGAGCCCCAGGGGGGTGGGGCCCGCTCTCACCAAGCCACACCTGGTAGCAGAACAACTGTCTAGTGTCCGAGCCCCCCTGTGGGGTCCCTCGTGGGAACCCTCGTTTCCAAGAGCACAGCTCCGGGGTGACCGGCGAGGTGGATGCACGCAGGGGAGCCTGTGTGTATGGAACCATCGGAGCCTGGAGGTTCTGCTCTTAATTCTTGGAAACCTGACTTCCTGTGACGGGATGTCCTAAGGGGAGGGCAGCCCCCGGAGCTTTCTCTGGGGTCTCAGAAGCCCACCTGCCAGGGCTGGGCCTTCCTGTCCATCTGGGTGTCCCACTCATCCAGGGTACCTTCTCTTCCCTATCAGCCCTGAGCTTGGCAGGCCTGGAAGGGGTGGACCGGGCAGCAGAAGGTACCATCTCAGGTTCGCAGGACGGGCACTGAGTCTCCTGGAGGCTCCAGGACCCAACTGCATTATGGGGCAGAGGAGGCAGGCCCGGGAAGCCTGGAGTTAGAATACTGACCACCACTCCTCTCATGCTCCCCGCTGCCTCTCACGTGCCCCACAGAACCAGCCAGAGGCACGGAAACCCCGTAAGACCGAGCTGGCCCCGGGAGTCAGCCCCTCGGCCTCCCGGGCAGGCACCGGAGGCTCAGGAAACTGCCTTCTCTGTTCCAGGCTCTGCTGGGAGCCGGTGATCTCATTAGGCAGCAAGAGAGGACACGACCAGCCAACTGGTTTTTGTTGTTTGTTAATCCTCACATGAGGATATTTTCAAAGAGAGTGGAAGGGAGGGAGGGAGGGAGAGAAACATCAGTGTGGGAGGGACACATCGACCCATTGCCTCTTACACATGCCCTAATTGGGTGGGGAGCGAACCCGCAATCCAGGTACGTTCCCTTGCCTGGCAATCGAACCCGTGACCCTTTGCATGGGCCAACGCTCTAACCACTGACACATACTGGCCAGGGCCCAACCATTGTTTTTTTTCATATATATGTAACTCATACGATTCATCCACTTAAACTGTACAATTCAGTGGTTTTTCACATATTCATAGATCACCATGGTTAATTTTAGGACATTTTCATTACCCCAGAAAGAAACCACATGGAGCCAGCTATTTTTAAATTAACGATGCGATTTTGCATCAGCCAATGCGTGTTTATGGTACAGAATTCAAAAGGCACACCGGAATGCATAGAGGGGAGACGCCCCCATGCCCCCCAGCACGAGCAGGAACCCCCTGAGAGCAGCATTCCATGGCAAGGTTCTCGTGTGTTCTTCCTGAGGAACGTGCACATTAGCAAGTATACAAGAGTACGGACTTCATTTTCCAAAAAGAGAGAGTAATGTTTTTACCTTTTTTTTTTTTTTTTTTTTAAGTGTTTCTATTGATTTTTAGAGAGAGGGAGAAAGAAATAGAAACATCCATGAGAGAGAAACATTTTATTGATTTTTTTTTTTTTTTTTTCTGAGAGGAAGTGAGAGCGTTAGAAAAGTCAATGAGAGCCGAAACCGGTTTGGCTCAGTGGTAGAGCGTCGGTCTGTGGACTGAAAGGTCCCGGGTTCGATTCCGGTCAGGGGCATCTACATTGGTTGGGGCATATCCCCAGTAGGGGGTATGCAAGAGGCAGCTGGTCAATGTTTCTCTCTCATCGACGTTTCTAGCTCTCTTATCTCTTTCCTCCTCTCTGTAAAAAAACAATAAAATATATTTTAAAAAAGAAAAAGGGAAAAAAAAGAAAAGTCAATGAGAGAGAAACATTGATCAGCTGCCTCCTGCACACCCCCTACTGGGGATGTGCCCGCAACCAAGGTACATGCCCTTAACTGGAATCGAACCTGGGACCCTTGAGTCTACAGCCCGGCGCTCTATCCACTGAGCCAACGCGGTTTTGGCAGAGAGAAACATTGTTGATTGGCTGCCTCCTGCATGCCCCCTAGGGGAACCAAGCATATGCCCTGACCGGGAATCGAACTGGCAACCTCTTGCTTCCTGGGTCGATGCTCAATCATTGAGCCAGGAGCTGGGCTTTGGGTTCTGAGGGCAGGGGAAGGGCCTGGTCCTTCTTGTGGGGACCCCCAGGTGTCAGGGCAGACCTGGCTGGGGAAGAGGTCTCCTCAGCCCTATTTTAGAGGCCAGGAAACCTTGGCCCACGCAGGGGACGTTCCTCACCGGATCAGGGGGCCGGGAGGTGTGGGCCGCTGCGCCCAGACCGTGCAGTGGGGACCCGCACCTCCTGCTCCAGGAGACCTTGCGGCGGGTGGAGGGTCACGCAGCTGCACGGGCCCCTGTGACCCCCGCTTGGCTCTCCGCAGATCCTGAACCCCCCGCCGTCCCCCGCCACGGACCCCTCCCTGTACAACGTGGACGTGTTCTACTCTTCAAACATTCCCGCCCCCGCCAGGCCCTACAGGTACGCAGTCCCGCACAGCCCCGCGGGAGTTTCCTCGGAGGGAGAACCGGGGGGAGGTCCGGGGTGCTCAGGAGCACACGAGGCACCCAGTCCTGCCTCCCGCTCTCCTCCTCACCCGGCCGCCCTCCACACCAGAGGACCGGGCCTGCGGCGTGAGGCCAGAAACCCGCTGGGTCCCACGTTCCGAGCGGCTCTGAAGCTGGGACAGGCAGATGGGGCCTGGGAGAACGCTCCCACTCACTCCGACCTTGGCATGGCTGGTCCCACCGCCCGGGAAGGCCCATGCAGAGGGCCAAGCTTCCGGCTCCGTGGTCTGACTGACTGGTCTGGCTGTGGGATCCTGGGAGGGACGTCGGGGATCACATGTAGGAGTGCGGGGCTGGCTCCACCTTGCCCCCCCAGTATCATCCTCCACGGGGTCTACATTGGGGTCACAGACCCCATCTCCCTTGGTGGGAAAAGGGGCACTTGAGGATGTTGAGAAGTGGGATCTGGTGTGCTGGTGTGTGTCCAAGGGCCAGTCACGGCCTGGGGCGGGGTGATGGTCTCAGCCAGCTGGGCTCCAGGTGCACTGGGCCCCTCACCCCAAGTGAGCTACCTGATGGGGTGGGTGGGGTGGGCTCTGGCACATCCCCAGGCCGCCCAGGTGCAGGCAGAAGCTCTGCAGTGTTGGAGGCCCCTCCTCCTCCACTGAGTCACAGGCACAGTGGAGGCTGACCCAGGCGTCACCTGCCACCTAGTGGCCGTTTTGGGAACTCCAGGCTGAGCAGGGGCAATACCAGTCTCTGGAAAGAGACACCTCTTTGCTGGTCACTGCCTTGTTCCAGGACCCGCAGTGGCTCCCCAGTGCCTCAGTCAGGGTCTGTCCCCTGCAGCCTCGTAGGCCACTGTCCCTCAGTCTTGAATCCCCCCCATGCCATGTTCTGGCTGCATTTGGGTGTCACTTCTGACACCTCTTCCCTTCCCACTGTTTGTCGGGGTCCCTTTCTGCCCTCGGGGTCCCGTGTGGTGAATCCTCCTGCTACACCTTCCTCGGCACCAGCCACCCCTCGCTGGCCCTTGGGTGCTGGCTCCTCCTTCCTGCCCCTGGGAGCCCCCCGTGGCCTGGAACTGGGGCTCAGACACACACCAGAGTCCCAGCCCCACACTCAGGCCACGGGGCAGCCCGACCCCAGGGCTCAGCGTGCAGGCGGCGCCTGGGCGGCGATGCCCTCCAGGAGGACAGCTGGGTGGCACCTCTGGGGGCAGGTTTCTTTACCTCAAGATGGGACCGGTCCACGCCAGAGTGACCGTATAGGAGGGGCAACGGTTGTCGAGCATTTTCTAGGCAGAATCTCATTTCACCCTCTCACGTCGCTTTTGAGATGGGTGTGCTGCTCCGCCCGCGCTCCCCGTTTGATCCGCGAGGAGCGGAAGCTGAGAGAGGTTCCGTCAGTTGCCCAAGGTCAGCCTGGTAGGCTCTGCCGGCCTTGTTCACCGCGGAGGTGGCTGTGGCCGGGGCCAGGCCCAGGAGCCCCGCTGGGGAGGCGGGGATGTGGAGGTGCAGGTCCCCCCACATGGCCGGGGGACCCCCTGTGCCCCTCGGGTCCTCAGATCATGCCCTACTCCCCTTCCTTTGTCCCGCCCAGGCCCTACATCATCCGCGGCATAGCGCCCCCGACGACGACGCCCTGCAGCACAGACGTGTGCGACAGCGACTACAGCGCCAGCCGCTGGAAGGCCAGCAAGTACTACCTGGACCTGAACTCGGACTCTGACCCCTACCCGCCCCCGCCCACGCCCCACAGCCAGTACCTGTCGGCGGAGGACAGCTGCCCCCCCTCGCCCGCCACGGAGAGGAGCTACTTTCACCTCTTCCCGCCCCCGCCGTCCCCCTGCACGGACTCGTCCTGACCTCGGCCGGGCCCCCCCGGCCTCTCTGCGCCCCTGTACATAGTTTTAAATATGAACAAAGAAAAAAATATATTTTATGATTTAAAAAATAAAATATAGTTGGGATTTTTAAACAGCGTGAGAGATGTGGACAGGGAGTGGGTGGGCAGGGCTGGGGAGACTCTGTACAGTGGAGGACATGTTTATAACCCCTCCCCCTTTTTTTTTTTTTTTAAGATCACCGCCATTCTTGGGTGCCAGGTGTGCATTAGCGGGGAGTGTCCCCACGGAGTGAACGCCGACCTTTGCTTGGCCCTGCCCTGGGCAGCCTCTGCCCTCCTGGGCGCAGGCGTCTCGCTTCACCGGGCTCCCGCGGGAGAGCGCAAAGGCCAGCGGGCAGGGCTGGCGTCGCGGCTGCAGCCATAAGGGGCCCCAGGCGTGGCTTCGTCTCGGCTGTTGCCATCCTGAAATTACAAACAACTTTTGAGAGGGAGGCCCTGTGTTTTAATTTAGTAAGTTTTAATAGGTTTTAACAGGTTTTGCAGGTTAAATAGCTGGGCTTTGGGCTGTGCCTGGCCAGTCTCTGCCACCCTCCGACCTGTGTGTGCCAACCCAGGAGGCTGTGCCCATCAAGCCCGTGCTGGGGACTAGGAGCCCCTCCGGGTCCTGCGATCCGTGTGGGCACAGCGGCTGGGATGGGGCTGCCAGGCCACACTCCCCCCAGGGAAGGAAGCCCCAAGCCTGCCCGGGCCCCGGCTTCCCGGCCCTCAGGGAACGCTGTGGGAGGTTTGCGATGTGCCCATCTGGGTAGTACGGGAGGAGACGGCCAGGTGAGGCCTGGCTCCTGCTCCTGGGGTCCCCACCTGTGGAAGGAGACAGAGAAGTCTGCACGTAATGGGGTGTTATCGCGATGCTGGGCTGTTCCCCGGGGGCCAGGGGCAGCAGGGAAGGGCCTGACCCTAACTGGAATGTCCGGGGTGGGTCACGGGAGACGCCCCATGCAGAGTGCTGGGAGCACTCTCCATTGGAGTCCGAGCAGAGATCTGGAAAGAAGGCCCCCCAACAGGACCCCGAGCCGGCCCCCTCCAGGGCCTGCGTACAGAGGTGACAGCGAAGTGAACAGACCAGCTGCTGGACGGCCTCCCACGAGGGGGCCCCAGGACACACTGGCGCCGAGGCGGTGGGAAGGCAGAGGCCCTCAGCACTCCGAGGCTGCCTGGCCGGGGGACAAGCCTGCCGGGCCTGGCTCCTGGGTGGCCCTGCAGGAATCGCCTCCCCTGGCCCCTGACTGCAGACGCTCCTGCCGCTGCCGGAGGGCGGGTGCCGGGGACGGGCAACCTGTGGTCGGTACAAAGCAACAGGGAGCTCAGCCGCGGGGCCCCTGGCGGGACCTGTGCCCGTGGCCCCGTGGCCAGCAGGCGGGGCCAGATCTTCCTCTGGGCAGGCCAGCTGGCCCCATCTGTTAAGAGAGGTGCCGTCGCCACCCCTTGGACTGCTGGAAGGCTCCCAGGAGATAACCGCGTGTGGGGACGCCTCGCCCAGGCTGCCCGGCCGGGAGCAGGTCCTTGGTGGAAGCTCAGAGGTGATGCACCTGCCCAAGGTCACGCCACTGAGGACCGGCGGGGCCTGGTGGCGCACCCAGGGTCTCGGCCCAAGGTGGGGCTCTCCGCCCCGCAGAGCTGCCGAGCGCCCAGGATTCCTGTTCTTCCAGGTTGGAGCACACACCCTGAGGTGCTCATTCAAGCACCCATCTACGCCTGGGCAGCCAAGCAGGAAGTGCAGGCCACTTTCGCCGACTCAGAAGCAGTGGCTGCATGGCGGGGGTCCCTCAGGAGGCCCGCCCTTCACTCATGCCGTGGGGGGTCTCCTGGGGCACACCCGCTCCCTCCTCCCATCCAGCGGCCCTTCAGTCCGTCGGGGTCTGCCAGGGACCAGGCAAGGGCTGGGGAAGGAGTGGCCTGGGCTGCTGACCCCCGGGGGCCTGTGTGGGAGAGTCGCCCATCCCAGCCCTCCCCCCAGGCCCCTTGTACCCAATCCAGCCCTGATAGAGCCACTGCATGGCTAGGGGTGCCATCTGTTGGCCAGCGGTCACTCCCTCCCCTGGACGCTTTCCCGCCAAGTGGTCAGCTCGAGGGAGCGGAGGTCAGCCTGCTCTGGTCTGTCATGTGTTGAGTAGACCTGTCAGCCTCCCGTGGGCACCGCTGTGTGCAGGGCCTTGCACCCACCTCACATGCTGGGGGACCCGGACATTCATCAGATGTCCTCCCTCGAAGGTGCCCTGAGTCCAGTGACTGAGGCAGACCGTTTCCGAAGCCACGGGGGTCTCTGGGGCCCGGAGAGGGAGAGGGTAGCACGTTCAGGTGGGAAGGCTCCCTGGAGGAGGTGATGTCTGAGCTGTGTCTTTTTTTTTTTTTTTTTCACATTTTAAAATTTTATTTTTCTTTTTTTTTTTTTAATCATTCTTTATTGTTCATATTATTACAAAGGTTCCTCATTTCATCCCCCCTCCACCAGGTTCCCACCCCACCCTCCGCCCCCTCCCCATCCCCCATTGTCCTCATTCATAGGTGCACAGTTTATGTTCAGTCTCTTCTTCCCTCCCTTTCCCCAATAGTAAATCCCTTTTCAGATAGTAAATCAGTTACTTAGCATTTTCTCATATCAATAATACCTCCACATGCCCAATGATACACTTCACACAAAAGACATTTCCCAATAGGTCCACCAGCCTCATCCAGGCCCCACCCAAGGCACTCACAGATCAACACCCCAGCCTTATACTAACTCAACACATCCAGATCTAAGCCTTCATCACTTGATTCAGCAGACCCTCAAGTTCCCGCGAAAGTTTCCAGCCATGTCTGAGAGGCAGCCGTGGGGCAGGGGCAGGCGAGGAGCGAGCTGTTCCGGGCCTGGCTGCTCAGGGCCTGGCCTCTGTTGCTCTGGTTCATTCCACAACCAGCTGCTCCGGGTCTGGTCACTGCCGCTCCCGACCTAGTTGCTCTGGACTTGGCTGCTGCTGCTCCGGGCCTGGCCGCTCCCAGCCTGGCAGCCGCTGCTCCGGGCCTGGCCACACCCGACCCGGCTGCTCCCCCGGGCCTGGCCGCTCCCAGCCTGGCAGCCGCTGCTCCGGGCCTGGCCGCACCCGGCCTGGCTGCTCCCCCGGGCCTGGCCGCTCCAAGCCTGGCAGCCGCTGCTCTGGGCCTGGCCACACCCGGCCCGGCTGCTCCCCCAGGTCTGGCCTGGCTGCCGCTGCTCCGGGCCTGGCCGCACCATCCCCGGCTGCTCCCCCGGGCCTGGCCGCTCCCAGCCTGGCAGCCGCTGCTCCGGGCCTGGCCGCACCCGACCCGGCTGCTCCCCCGGGCCTGGCCGCTCCCAGCCTGGCAGCCGCAGCTCCGGGCCTGGCCGCACCCGACCCGGCTGCTCTGGGCCTGGCTGCTCCCAGCCTGGCTGCCGCTTGAGCTGTGTCTTAAATGAGAGGATGAAATGAACCCAGCTTTTTTTTTTTTTTTTTTTTTTTTAATATATTTTGATTTTTCACAGAGAGGAAGAGGGAGGGATACAGAGTTAGAAACATCGATGAGAGAGAAACATCGACCAGCTGCCTCCTGCACACCCCCCACGAGGGATGTGTCTGCAACAAAGGTACATGCCCTTGACCGGAATCGAACCTGGGACCCTCCAATCCACAGACGGATGCTCTATCCACTGAGCCAAACCGGTTTCGGCGAACCCAGCTTTTTTCATTTAAACTTCACAACAGACCAGCGAGGAAGAGGGTGTCCTCCATTGGTAGTTAAGGAAACCAAAAAGAAGCTAGAATTTTTTCCATTCATCTGTTCAATCATTCCTTTTAAAAATATATATATTTTTCATTTTATTATTTATTTTGATTAATCCTCACTTGAGGATACTTTTCCATTGATTTTTTAGAGAGAGTGGGAGGGAGAGGGAAAGATAGACATTTCGATGTGAGAGAGACACATTGATTGGTTAACTCCTGCACGCACCCCCGTCCAGGGGACCCAGCAGCTGAGGTGCATGCTCTTGGCTGGACCTGAACCACGGACAAGGGTCCATGGTTGGGCTGACACTCTATCCACGGAGCCAAACCAGGAGGGCCAATCATTCCTTTATCCAGTAAAAATTACTAATGGAGCCAAAACCGGTTTGGCTCCGTGGATAGAGCGTCAGCCTGCCGACTGAAAGGTCCCAGGTTCGATTCCAGTCGGGGGCATGCTTGGTTGCGGGCACGTCACCAGTAGGGGGTGTGTAAGAGGCAGCTGATCGATGTTTCTCTCTCATTGATGTTTCTGGCTCTCTATCTCTCTCTCTTCCTCTCTGTACAAAATCAATAAAATATATTTTAAAAAATTACTAATGGACTATTAGTGCTACTCAAGCTGGCCAAAAGCACTTGTCCCTTCCCTCCAACACCTCTCCCTGTCCGGGTCCCGCAGCCCCCTGGGCTCGATGGCTGTCCTGGGTAGCCGGACAAAATGCATGTGGCCAGGTCTCGGGCATGCCCCCTGCCAGGCAGGACAGTGGGGAAGCAGGAGGTGGGTAATGGGGAAGGTGCTGCCCAGACAAACCTGGGTGGTTGGGAAGGGTTTGGGCCCCACTTGGCCACTCGGGGATACCTTCTCGAGAATCACTCAGCTGGTTCTTCACAGCATGGGGACCCTCTTGCTGGTCCCACCCTTGCTGCCTCCTCTCTGGAAGTCCTCACCCAGATTTCTACCCTTCTACGTCTCCCTCCACCCCAATGCCCACTTCTCTACTTTCTCCATAAGCTCACTGGTGTCCCTAATGGTTAGCAACCCCAGCAGCTCCCTTTCTACTGACACCTGAGCGACCGACATTCCTATGATGGGAAAGAAAAGTCCTCCTCCTTCCCAGATGGAATCTGAGTGTGGGGGAGAAAAAGAAGGCAGAAGAGTCTTAAATTTCCAAGTTAAAATCGGGTCTACCCTACCGAAACCGGTTTGGCTCAGTGGATAGAGCGTCAGTCTGTGGACTCAAAGGTCCCAGGTTCGATTCTGGTGAAGGGCATGTACCTTGGTTGCAGGCACATCCCCAGTAGGGGGTGTACAAGAGGCAGCTGATCAATGATTCTCCTTCATCAATATTTCTAACTCTCTATCCCTCTCTGTAAAATAATAAAATATATTTAAAAAAAATAAAAATAAAGTGGGTCTACCCGTCACATCCCACCAGAATTCCTTATCGGACCTGGTACCAGCCCAGCCCCCTCCAGAGCATGGCCTCCCCCCGGTGTGCCTACTCCAGTGCTTGACTGACTGAGCTCGGTAACATCACAAAAGGAGAGCCAGTGTGGGATGTGTTTGTCCTCCAGAGGAGCTTATTCAACTAAAAAGCCTTTTCTTTACCCTGAGTTCATCTTCCTTGAGTGTATGTGTGTGTACAAACGTCCTTCCTTTTATGAAAGCATGATAATAATGAATGATGTTTTTAAAAATCAATACCAATAGAATGAAAAGTTGGCAGTTCTGTGTCTGTTCCCAAAAGGAAGGAGTAATAACTGGTTGACGGGCACATGGGCGTGCATTCTGTTTCTCTCTGTCGTCGAGTTATCTGTGAAATGATTTATATTAATTTTTTAAACGTCTAGATGGGTTGGAAATGTTAACATTAAAAATTAAATCACAAAAAGGTTACCGAGACAAAGGGGAAGGTGGTAATCTGTGAAATCTAGGAATGCTACCATGGTAAGACCGACACAAAGTTTCGGTCACTCTCCTCCTGACAGCCCCCTGGCCCTTGGTGATTGGCTGAGCTCAAATGTCACCTCCTTCAGGAAGTTCTCCTGACTTCAACCCTGGGAATTATGTTAGGATTTTTAAAATATGCAATATCACTGAAACCGGTTTGGCTCAGTGGATAGAGCGTTGGCCTACGGACTGAAGGGTCCCGGGTTCGATTCTGACCCAGTAGGGGGTGTGCAGGAGGCAGCTGATCAATGTTTCTCTCTCATCAATGTTTCTGGCTCTATCTTTCTCTATGTAATAAAAAAAATAAAATATGTAATACCTGCACTGACCTCTTTTTCCCTTAAATTGTCAAAATATGACAGGCAACACAATAGTCATCTGGTGTGAATGAATCAAGATTGTACTTTTTGTGTGTGCTGCAGAGTTTTGGGGAAAAAAAAAAATATATATAATATATATTATATATATATATATATATATATATATAAAAAATATATATATATAATTTTTGTGTGTGTGCTGCAGAGTTTTAGTAATTAGTTTTCTGTGCCATGAAATAAAAAAGGTTGAATTTGCTGGGTTAGGAGTTACAATAATTGGAGACTTTGGGGCCCACTTGCGTTGTTCGAAGTACTGCATTATTTCATTTAATTACAGTGCACAAGGCCCGCCTCAGAGCCTGGGATGGAGGAGCCTGAAGCAGGTACTGGCAAGTCCTTTGATGAGGAGTGAGTCAAGAAATCGGTGGATAGCTGGGCCCTCCCCAGGCGTCCAGGAGGGCAGGTCCCAGCCCTATCCTGCTGTACCTGCTGTTCTCTGTAGCCTGTCCCCTGCTCCTAGGTCCAGCCCTGAGCTTGCCCTCTGGCCCTGTGCTACTCTGGCTCCACCCCGGCCTTTCTGACCTATAGCCACTCCAGAACAGGTCCTTCCCTGCCCTCTCTCTGAGCATAAACCCAAGTTCCTCCTCTTGTCCTCAAGATCCTGCACTCCCCACCATCCTGCCCTGCCCCTCTCCCACCACCCTCCAGCCGTCCCTGCCTCCCTGGCGCTCCCAAGCCGCACCTGGACGTCTCTGGTCTCTCTCCCTGCCATCGGGACCCGGGAGCCGGCGGCCTGTCCTCCCTGGCCAGGGGTGGGCATGCCACTTGCTCTGAAGGATGCCCGCCTCCTCTGCGGCCTGTGTTGCTCACCACTCACCCGGTGCTGCCCAGGCGGTGTCTGACGTCCCCCGCTGCGCGTGAGCCAGGCCCCCCACGGGCCGGGCGGCGCAGGCGCTCGCTGCAGGGCTGCCCACGAATGCAGAGCGAGCTCTGCAGCCCCGGCCTCCCCGCACTGCGCGCACACTCGTGGGCGTGAAGCTGCGTTCCCCGCACTCCCGCTCGCCCTCTGGTCGCGCTTTTAGGAATAAGGCAGGCTATTAGGAAGGTGCACAAGGAGGGCTCCAGGTGGGGTGCTCCTCGGTGGCCCGGCTTTCGGAGAGGAAGGTCGTGGGTAAATCCTTCCATGAGACAAAAGGGACTCCCCTCTTCTTCCACCCCACGGTTAGGGGAACCTGACCCCACTCCCGGGGCAGCCACCTTTTTCTTTGGAGGGAATCACCCACCTCCTTTATAAAATGCAAACGTGGAGAATGCGGGCATCGATCCCGCTACCTCTCGCATGCTAAGCGAGCGCTCTACCATTTGAGCTAATTCCCCAGCTCCCGAGGACTTCCGCCGCGGGCACACATTGTGGCTCACGTCATCACCGGTTTCCTCCAGACCCTCCGGTCCGCCCGCCCATCTCGCCACCCCATTGGCCCTCTTGCGGTTCCTAGCTCCACGACCACGATTGGTTTGGCTCAATTGAGTTTTTAAACAGCATTGGCTATCGGATTGGTGGTCCGACACGTCCATCTAGGGGAGCCCCTACTGTTGCTACGGCGTAAGGGAACCCGGCTGGGTGTCTCCTGGTTCCTGATTTGTTTCTCCTGACGCCCGGGGGGTCCTAGAGATTCCGGATCCGTCAAGTCCCTGGGAAAAGAATGCGCCTCTCGCGCTTGACTGACGGGTCCTGAAAGCCAATCGCAGTGAGTGCAACGGGGCACGCTGGGCGCTCCAATGGACTTCAGGGGGTGGGAGAGGACGGCCAATGAGCGTGGGGCTGGAGGCGGGATCAGGCTCGCCATTGGCCGCGAGGCGGCCGGAGGGTGGGAGGGGGGAACTCAAGGCCTGCTTGATACGTCCGCCATTTTGGGCGCTTCGCTGATGGTGTCGGTGAGCGCGTTTCCCGCCTGAGCGCAACTAGCGGCGGGTCGCGGGCACCTCCAGGTAGTGAGGGGGAGGGGGGTGGGGAACGGAGGAGCGGGTGGCGGCTGGTGGTGCTCGGCACCCGGACGGCGGCGGGGGTTCCTCCGCCCGGCCTCGGATGGCGCGGGGAGGGAGCGTCCTGGCCCCCTCCCCTCCCCCCCGGAATTCGCCCGGCGGCCGGGGAGGCGCGGCGCTGAGGCTCCCCTGACCGTCCCCGCCTGCGCCTGTCAGCCGCCCCGCTCGCCCGCCGCGGGCCACGGGGTGGGACGCTGGCCCGGCAGCGGCGAACTTTGCGCCGGCAGCGGCGGGGCGGACCGGACCGGACCGGACCGGACTCGCCCCTAACCCGGCCGGGCTCGCTCCGCCGCGCTCCGGCCTATCTGCTCCGGCGCCGCCCCGCGTGCGGGCCCCCGAGCGTGTCAAGTGGAGGAGCAGCTCGCCGCAGACTCGCGAAGACCATTGTTGGACCCCGTCCCCCGGAAAACAAGTTCTGTGGGTTCCTGTCCACCGGCCGCAGACTCTACGGAAAACGCGAGCGCTCGCTCCGAGTATTTAAATAGCCGATTTTTTTTTTTTTTTTTTTTTTTTTAAGCTCGAGTGTTGTGACTCGAGCCGTAGAACCGCTCGCGAACGCCTCCCCGGAGCCAGGGGGTGGGCCTTCGGGCGGCTGGGAGGCCCTCCTCCTTCCAGGAGCCCGCTCGTGCGCTGTTCCCTCGGAGGGGTCTCCTCCCCAGACACCGCTTGGAGCTTAGGCTGTCGGTGCACGGAGGGAGCCCTCGGTGGTGTCTCGGTGCCCGGAGGTTTCAGCCTCCAAAGCTTCCCGTGCTTCACAAGTTTTCTCCTCCGTGCGGGTCCCCGTAGAGTTTTGTTTATGTTTTGCTCTCGTGGGAGGGGCCCTTGGTGGTGCTCCCTTTCATCCTCCCAGCACTGGATACACGGAGGTGGTATCCCGCTTTGTGAAGTTTTACTTCGATTTTTGTCCTCAAGGTCATGTCTGTTGCAGGTAGACAGCAAAGTGGGGAAGGGACTCCAGGCTTCCAGCCACTAGGATGTGTCTCCTAAGCAGTGGTGAAGTCGGAGCTCTCTTCGCTCTGGAGGTAGACTTGCCTGGGTTCAAGTCCTGGCGTCACCACTTTGTAGCTTTGTGACCTTGGGCACGTTACTCAACCTCTCTGCTTCCTTTTATAATGTGGGGGTAATAATAATAATAGTGTCTGCCAAATAAGTTTGTCGGGAGTAAGTTGAGTTCGTGCAGAGAAAGCAACGAGGAAAGGTGCCTAGGATGTAGAATCAGCTTAGTCATGGGTGGCTATTATTAATTTAAAATTTACTTTTAAATGTTTAGGAATTACTAGGAAGCCAAATGAGTGTGTAAGCCTTTAGAAAGCCTTGGTGAAAGTCTTTAGAAAGCTCTTGAGTAATTTAAGAGTCAGCTGGGCTGAGAAAACGAAGTGGAGATTTTTTTCCCCCTCTATTTTTAACTCATTGAATTGAATACACGTTTCCAGGAGTAATGGTTAGTGGTGGTGCATCAGAGCCTTTTATGTAGGAGGTAGTTACATAAAGAAAAGCCTATGAAGAACTCAAGTTGGATTTTTTAAAAAATATATATTTTATTGATTTTTGACAGGAGGGGAGAGAGAGAGAGCTAGAAATGTCAACATCGCCCAGCTGCCTCCTGCACACCCCCCAAACCCCACCGGGGATGTGCCTGCAACCAATGTACATGCCCCTGACCAGAATCGAACCTGAGACCTTTCAGTCCGCAGATTGACGCTCTACCGCTGAGCCAAACCGGCTTCGGCTCAAGTTGGATTCTTTTCCTCTGACTTTTGGATGCTACATCCTAAGTGATTGGCACCCAACTCGTGAACTCCAGGGCTTCTCAGTGTAGTTACTGTGCATTGAGGTCTACTTCAGTGAAGGTAGTTTGGAAATAACTGTTGTCTTGGATGGATGCATTTCACTGTGTCTGAGGGAACGCCATCCAGCCAGTCACACATATACTCATAGTCTCTCAATTCCTGTCCCGTGCTCTTCTCCTTGGTACTGGAAACCATGCTCACTCCCTCTTGGCATTCTTGCTTGGGACCTGGCTTGTGCTGAGAGAGTGTTATTTTGATAGACTCGGTCTTATCTTAGGTAGAGATGAGCATCTTGCTGGTGTAATTTACCCAGAACAGGAAGAAGATTGTTTGGGATTAGAAAACTAGCTTTTGTGTGAAGTATAGCAAAAAAGAAAAGAAAAAACTTGCTAGCTTCAGTTAACTACTTGAGAATTTAAAAGTCAGACCATAGCTGGATGTAAAATGAATAGTAATAAAATTAAGACTTGACAGGATGAAGTTTGCTTAGCTTCTTTAAGTAACTTATTTTGTATCAATTTGGTACAAATACAATGTTATTAAATATAAACCAGTAGCTCTTCTTTAAAACAGTATTTGTGGTATTTAGTTTGTTTCTATGATAAACTTGTGTCTTTCAGTTTTATAGTTTAGATCTTTGAGAGGCAGCCTGAGTATATATTGGTCTAAAATTTTACGCTTAATAAGAGTGAATGGTAGTGACAGTGAAACTCTTCTAACAATCTTCTCAACTAAAACTCAGCATTGAGTTTATTTCATAGAAAGCACAAGAAGCTGTGGTTTGGTCCTCCTCATAAATCAAGACCTGAGCCCCAGTGTGGGCTGAGTAGTGAGTGCTAGCTACTTTTGTTGGGTGAGATGGGCTGAAAAAAGAGACCTGGCCTCTTGCTTTAAGTAGCTTTCTTCTTATTTTTCTTTCTTAAGAGCACCTCATATGATTGGTTTTTTATTTACTCTGGATGAGTGCTTCTCAAATGGGGGACAATTTTGCCCCCAAAGAAACATTTGGCTATATGGCGCTATATATATATATATATATATATATATATATATATATATATATATATATATATATTTGATTTTAGAGAGGAAGGAAGAGGGAAATAGAAACATCAATGACGAAAGAGAATCATTGATCGTCTGCCTCCTGCACATCCTACACACTCACACTGGGGATGAAGCCTACAACACCGGCATGTGCCTCCTGGTTCACTGACGCTCAACCACTGAGCTATGCCAGCTGGGCTGGAGGTATTTTTACTGTGGGAAATGGGCAATGTGCTATTGGCTTCTAGAGGGTAGAAATCAGGGTGCTGCTAAATATCTTGTAATGCACAGGACAGCATTTATTACACCCCCCCCACCCCCCCCTTTACAGGCACACATTATCCAGGTCCAAAATCAATAGTGCTGAGGTTGAGAAACCCTGCTCTAGATAAATGCTAGACTGGCCTCCTTTAGAATCATTTGGGATACTTTCTATGACATGGATGATGGGATGATGGATCCCATCTCTGGAAATCTGTGGCAGGATCGATAGTATATTTTTTAAAAGCTCCCCATGTAATGCTGAAGTGCAGCTAGGTTTTGGAAACATTGTGCTACACCGAAAACGTCAGGGACTACTTGGTCAAAGAATCCTTCGGGAGATTTGTACCGTGTCTGTTGTACATAGTTCTACCTTGGAGGTTGCTTAGTAATGGGAGATATGTGTACATACATTATTTTCAGGTGCCTGAATACTGAACTTTAAATGAAAGTTTTAATGAATTGATTTTATAAAATAATTTAGAAATGTTTCTCCCCATGGAAATACAATATTGTGCCCTGACTGGGTGGCTCAGTTGGTTGGAATATTGTCCTATATACCAAAAGGTTTTGAATTCGGTTCTCAGCCAGACCTTTTTAAAAACCTAGGTTGTGGATTCTATATCTTGGGGATGGGTCAGCGCATGTACAGGAAGCAGCCGATCTGTATTTCTTATCGATGTTTCCCTTGATAGGGTTAAACAAAAATTCCCGTATTGTACTGAACTTAGCAGCACTCTCAGGTACTTAGGATTGTTTGCTCTTATGCTAAATCTTTTTTTAAAAAAAATATATATTTTATTGATTTTTTTACAGAGAGGAAGGGTGAGGGATAGAGAGCTAGAAACATTGATGAGAGAGAAACATCGATCAGCTGCTGGGGATGTGCCTGCAACCAATGTACATGCCCTTGACTGGAATTGAACCCGGGACCTTTCAGTCCTCAGACTGACGCTCTATCCACTGAGCCAAACCGGTCTCGGCTAAGCGGTGGTTTTTGAGTTTTGTATCTTTTGCCCTCATCTTGCTTATCATCTGTCAGTTCTGTTTTTAGATGCCAGCTTCATCGTTATCTTTTTTTATTCCCAGAGAGTTGGCCCTGTATCAGTTTGCCAATTCTTCCCTTTGAGGGCGAGGGAGGCTACTCGGGCTTAACGTTTCACACAGTGACCTTGCCAGCTGGTAAGGAGGGGTCCTCTGGGCCTGGACTCTGACATAGGTATGTGTTTTACTGCTGAGAAGTGGGAGGTGCAGTAGTAGAGAGAAGGGCAGAAATCCTTTTCTCGTACACACTTAAAATTTAGCTTTAGTTTATTGAATGGAAGAATATAGTGTAAAAGCTATACAAATTTTCAGCAACTTAATGGTAATATCTAGACATATAAAAAAGTTCATGCAGATGCTTTCTAATCTTTTGGCTTATGGTCATCTACTTCTGATAGTCATTTATTTGATTAGAAATATATTGAGTCCTTACAGGAACTGTATTAGGGATTCACTCATGAACAGGTACTTAAGGACTTGGGCGAGACAGGAATGAAAAGAGATACAGTTTGGCTGGGAGACCAGATAACAAAACTTGTTAAATTTTACTAGTATGTGGAGTAAGTAGCCTCTTAGTGAATGGCCCTCAAGGCCTCAGAGGAAAGAGCTTACACTATATTTGCTGGTTAGGTGGTTGAGATTGCCGGAAGTCTTTTGCCAGAGAATAAAGGAGTTATAACTTTGTTTCTCCTATGTATTAAGTGGTTATGTTTACTTGTGTCCTTGGTTTGGTGTGTCTTAAAAAGCAATGCCATTCTTCCCATGCTGGTTTATGACAGATATTATCCTGTATAATAAAAGTCTAATATGCAAATTGTCCCTTCTAATGGGTGTTCTATCAGGACTTCAACCAGCGGGCGGGGCTGGGTCAGCCAACCTCAGGACTTCAACCAGGGGGCAGGGTCGTTAGCCAACCTCTCACACCCAGCCTCTAGTTGATCTATAATGTCTTTTGTTCCACTGATATTGGTTGTCAGTCAAACTTGAAACAGTGACTGGCTCCATACTTATCAGGGCTTGATGCAGGTTTATGCCAGACATCTTAAGTATCCTTGAAATTGATGGTGCTTCCAGTGGGAATGGTTTTTTTGCTGCAGTCTGGATCTAGGTTGACTGGAGATTTGTTTTTGTGGCCTTTTGGCTTTGGCTTAGGTTTAGTTGCCATGGGAACCCCTTTTCTTCCTCCCTCCCTCCCTCTTTACTTTTCTTTCCTGGGAGAAGGGGAGATAGTAGTTACTAGTTGCATTAATCCCCAATTTACTTCAGTTTTTGGATGATGATGAACTGACATCTGGATACCAGGTAAATTGACTAGATCGTAAAGAAGCAAGTAAAAGGGATCTTGGCAGAACTTGAAAGGCTTTTACTTTAACTGGGACATTTTTATGTCACAGACTTGGCAAAGAACTGGGTTTACTCTGAGCAGAGGCAGTTTACTACTTGTCACATACATCTGGCTAGTGTTGACCTGCTTTATAAGTATGTATTAGTGAAGACTGCATAGTCTGTGAATTTATATAAATAGTTTGACAAGTTATTAACATCTTTTTACTGATAATAGGAGGCTCTGATTTTGTACTTAACAACTATGGAGAAAACTAGGGTACTATTAGTTCCAGAATTCCTTATAGTGGATTATATACTGATTTTGGTTGGTTTGTGTGCCCCAGAGGTTAACTGCCATTGAAATCTGGTGGCCTAGAGGAAAGATGAGTGAAAGATTGTTTTTTGGTACATTAGAGAGCAGAACTAAAAAGGCTGCAGAAAAAATAAAAATTAATAGTGCAGAAGTAAGTATGATTGAATGTTGAGTCGGCAGACTTGGAGAAAGCTGTGTAGATTGTTAGTTGGATTCTTTAATTCTCTGTATGTGGATGCATATCTGAACAACAGTGATGGTGTAGAGACACTTTGACAAGAGAAAGCAGAATTTGCCTGAGAACTGTGGCACTCTGAAACCCTAATCAGGATAAGTAAAGCAGCTGTGTTACACTATCCACGAGGCACGTTGCATGGTGGCCTAGTAGTTAATAGGCATTGGTTGGACCTGGGAGAAATCTGGCCTTTTTAAAAAAAAAAATAAAAATTATTTTTTATTTTGGTGCCCTGACTGGGAATCAAACCAGCAACCTTCTAGTGTACGGGACAACGCCCAACACCTAACCAACTGAGCTACACTGGCCAGGGCAAATGGGGGCATTCATTCACAGATGGGGGCAGTGGTGGAAGGAACATTGACAAGTAGTGACTCAGTTGGGTGTTTGGGGCTTCCTTTCATGAGAATCATGGTTTTGGAGCTAGAATATAACTTAGAGATTATTGATTATCTTAGAGAAAAATTTAGGCTACGCTGGAGAATGGACATGTGATTCCTTAGGGTTTTGCTGACTACTAGACCACAATTCCAAGTGTCATTTGTTTCAAAAGTGACATCACAGGTGTTAAGAGCAAAGAGTTAACATGAATTATTTCCTTTTTGTGGAGTACAGGCCAGTTTTTGTCATTGTAGTAGATGAGGGGGTAGTGTCTCCGGTTTTTTGTTGCTGACAAAGATACACAGGGTTCTGTTTTCTCTGGACCATGGGTAGGTCTCATCTGCCTCTTTTGGCTATGAGACCCTGCCCCTTGAGATTAAGTCACACTCTTTGAATGAGCCCTACCCCTCTCTTCCTTTCCACTGTGGATCTCTTGTCCTTGCTTTATTACATTGGATTCAACAACTATCCAGGGTAATAAACATCTATCATAGGTATAGCATTTTAAGCTAAGGGAGTTTTCATAGACTATTACGTTTTCTGTCCCCAGTTCAGAGTATGTTATGGAGGTCAGGAGTACTCAGGGTCTAAAATAACTGGTTTTGAGTTCTGGCTCCCACAGTTTTTCAGCTATGGGGAAATATTAGTGAATATTAAATATAGACTAATTAGCACAGTGCCTAGTTCAAGAGTAATATTTGTATTAATTTTATTATTGTCGCCAATCTTCCCAGTAATAATAGAAGTAACTGCAGAAATGACTCCAATATAAGGTGAAGTGAATGCCCTGAAGACGTGAAATGGACTATTATGACATCGTAGAGGACCTCTGAGGTCTAACTATTAATAGTTGTTCTGGGGAAATACAGGGTAATGGGATTGGGTCAGGGGAGGTTATGGAGTTAGCATGCAAATGTGTTGTGTTATTTTTTTAAATTTAGATTAAGTTATTGAACTCTCTCTGCCATTATAAAGATAACTCTGCTTTGAAGCCTCCCATATTAAACCATATTTTCTCAGTATACTGTGCTCTTGAAGAAAAATCACATCTGCTTTGAAGTGTCAGTGCGTTTTAACAGATGATTGGTATTTTTAATTTTGTACTTAACTTCTTTACAAATTTCACATTATTATCAGACAACTCTTCTGTAAAGGGCCAGTTAGAGAAATTTAAAGGCTCTGGGGGCTATATGGTTTATATAACTACTCAACTCGGCCGTTGTGTGAACGCAGCAAGACAACATGTAAAAAGTGAAGGTGGCTGTCTTCCAATAGTTTCATTTACAAAATCAGGTGGTGGGCTGGATTTGGACAGTCTTGTGCTAACCTTTTTATTCTAAGTTTTAGTAAGATCATATGTTCAAAGAATAATATCAGTATGTGTACAGATATTAAGTGCTAAAACAATAATTGTGTACCCACTAACCACCTTACAAAAAAGGACGTTGCCACACCTTTGGCTTCCTGTATGCCCTCCCCAGACCACTTCTTCCCTCTTCTGACCTCCCCAAGGAAGCACTCCCCTGCACGGATCATTTTCATGTTTTACTTTAAGGTGTTGCCATCTGTGAATGTATCCTTAGGTAACTTAATTTTTACACGTCTTTTTGTGAACTGTACCCTTCTACTGTTTTTTGAGATTCATTTATTCAAATACTAGAGGCCAGGTGCACGAGATTTGGGCACTGGGGTGGGGGTGGGAGTGGTCCCTCAGCCCTGCCTGCGCCCTCTCGCAGTCCGGGAGCCCTCAGGACATCATTGGGACATCCTGGCACTGCTATGGAGGCGGGGAATAGCTCCCGCTGTGCTTGCCAGTCCTGAGCCCCGCTTCTGGGGTTCTGGCTGAGCCGTGCTCCCCCTGTGGGAGTGCACTGACCATCAGGAGGCAGCTCCAAAGTTGAGCGTCTGCCCCTCCAGTTGTTAGTGCACGGCATAGCGACTGGTCGTTCCACAGTTCAGTCAATTTGCATATTACCCTTTATTATATAGGAAGGATGGCATTAGGACGCATGTTCTCATGCGGGTATATTAGCAGTGAGGAAAACAGAAAAAAAAATGTCTGTCTTCACAGAGTTTACATTTTAATGGGGAAAGACACTTCACAGCCCTGACCATTGGGATGTGGTTCAGTTGGATCATAGTAAAAAAGTATCAAGTTCTATTCTCCCCTCCTCTCTGTAATTCAAAAAGAAAAGAAAAGAAAAGAATTCACAGGAAAGTTAGATATAACAATCATGTGATCAGGAGGGAGAAAAGTAAAGCAGGGGAGTGGGTAGGTGGGTGAGTGGGGGCTGTTTGCAGATGGAAATATGGTGTTCCGGGTGAGCCTCCCTGAGAAAGGGGACCCATGAGGAGGTCAGGGAGAGCCTGTGGCTCTGGGTGGGGTGGTATGGGAGGAGAGCCTGGTGTGCCTGAGGTACTCGGAGGCAGGAGGGAGGGACAGTAGGAAGAGGCCAGGCTTGTTGGCAGGAGAGCCCCAGGGAGAGTGGCAGAAGATAAATAAGGTCAGAGGGATTAAGGTGGAGTAGGAGTCCATCAAACAGGCTTTCGTTAGTTTTTGTCTTTTTCTTTGAATGAGATGGGAAATTGTTGTGTTTTGAGCAGCTGTGTGATGTGAGATCTGATTCATTTTTTTAAAAGGTCCTCCTAAAGCTCTGTTAAGAATAGCTGTCTTGTCCAGCCAGTGTGACTCAGTGGTTTAGCATTGGCCTGTGAACAGGAGGTCATGGTTCAGTTCCTGGTGAGGGCATATGCCCAGGTTGTGGGCTTGATCCCCAGTGTGGGGTATGCAGGAGGCAGCCCATTGGTAATTCTCTCTCATCATTGATGTTGCTATCTGTCTCTCCCTCTCTCTTCCTCTCTAAAATAACAAAGAAAAAAATCTCTATATATTTTTTAAAAGAATAGCTGTCTTTCCAAAACCTGTTTGGCTCAGTGGATAGAGCGTCAACCTATGGACTGAAAGGTCCCAGGTTCGATTCCGGTCAAGGGCATGTACCTTGGTTGCGGGCACATCCCCAGTGTGGGGTGTGCAGGAGGCAGATGATCAGTGTTTCTCTCTCATCGATGTTTCTAACTCTATCTCTCTCCATTTCTTTCTGTAAAAAAATCAATAAAATATATTTAAAAAAAAGAAAAAAAGAATAGCTGTCTTGTGCTGTTGCAAAATAATGGCAGCTGGGACTGACAGGAAACACAGGTGTCAGTGAGAAGTAAGCAGTTGGATTCTGGGTGCATCTTGAAAGTAGTGACAATATGATTTGCTTAGAGTGAGTGAAGGATGATGATACTGGGGATTTTTGCCTCTGTGGGAGTTGCCATTTATGAAGAAAGGGGAGACAGGGAGGCAGGGTTGTGGAAGCAACCCGTGTTAAGTTTGAAACTTTTAGAGTCCGCTGGAGACATGTAGGATTAAGCCCTTTGAAGTTGAGGGGGAAGATTGGGGCTGAAGATAGAAATCTGAGACACATTTAAGTCCTGAGATTGAGTGAAAGCACAGAGGACTGAGGGCTGAGTCAGCGAGGGAAGCAGGGCTTGTGAACCATGTGAGCCATGTAAACAGTGCATCTGTGCAGCCAAGGAGAATGTTGTCCTGGAGGAGGGAGGGAGACCTGTGCTCAAGGCTGTTGCTGTAAGGTCAGATCGAATGAGGGTCAAGGCCTGTTTGGAGGCTTTGGCAGCACTGAACATCGATGACCTGGACAAGCAGTTTTATTTTTTTTTTATTTTATTTTTTTAAAAAAATATATTTTATTGATTTTTTACAGAGAGGAAGGGAGAGATATAGAAAGCTAGAAACGTCAATGAGAGAGAAACATCGACCAGCTGCCTCTTGCACACCCCCTACTGGGGGTGTGCCTGCAGCCCAGGTACATGCCCTTGACCGGAATCGAACCTGGGACCTTTCAGTCTGCAGACCGACGCTCTACCACTGAGCCAAACCGGTTTCGGCTGGACAAGCAGTTTTAGAGGATGATGCCGGAAAACCTGGGAAGGAGGGCTCATGAAGAACTGAGAGAAGAGGACCTCAAAAAAAAGAAAGCTTTTTATCAGGCTCCAGGATACTGCAGTAAGATGTGAGAGACTCAAGGTTTTGATGAGATGGGAGAAATTACAGCATTTTTGTCATGTTAATGAGAACTTGATGAAGTGGGAGAGGGTGCTTGCTGGAGCCTGGCTTTTGGGAAGGCCACAGAGGATGGGCCGAGTGGAGAGTCCATAGGCTCTTGAGAAGAGGGAGAGCAGAGTTGGGATAGTGGGATCAGGTGGACATTTTCTCCTGTCTTCCCAGTGAAATAGGAAGGCATTGTCGGTGAAAATGAGGGTGAGTAGGGGCTAGGGAGTGTGGGGAGAGAGGAGAAGGTGTTGAATAATTTGCGGTTAAGTATGATAAGAATGTGAGTGGATTAACAACCTGGAATGGTTTAGCTGAAGAGAGTGATCTGAAGGAAACAGCAATTGTGTTCTTTTTAGAGGAGGCAGAGTAGACAGTGCTGTGTTGTGCTAGAGTTTTTGCCCCCGTCTTGTTCTCCAGCAAAAGTGGCAATGCCAGAACGGGTCAAGGAAGTGAGTCTACTGGTGGGGCATGAAGTCAGAGTTGGGAAGGGAGGAAGTGAGGGCCTGTTGGTAGTGAGGGTTGTCAGCAGTGATGCATGTAACTGTAGTTCATTCCTGTTCACTTCTATGTCCTGTTTTAGACTGAATACATCTCATTTTATTTTGTCCTGTCATTGGAAGGTAGGATTGTTTTCAGCAAAGAAACAATGATATTATGAACAAGTGCAAAACATTTCTCTAGAGTATAGACCTTGCAGGGTAGTGGGACCTGTACATCTTTAACTTTAGTAGCTGGTGCAAATTGTTTTCCAAAATGGTCGCCCAGTTTACCTTCCTACCAGCACTGTTCTATATCCTTGCTAACCCTTGGTGTTGTCAGACTTTCTTTATTTGCCAGTTTGTTGGGTGTGAACTTAAATGCCATCTTTAAAAAATAATGTCATTTTCAAAAAATAACAGCTTTATTTATATAATTCACATACCATAGAGTTCACCCATTTAAAGTATTCTAAAAATTTAGTGTGTTTTAGTATATTCACAGAATTGTGTAACCCTCATCACAATCTTATTTTAGAATATTGTCATCACCCAAAAAGAAACCTTGTACCCAATAGTAATTTCTGTCTAATCTTTAGACAACTATTAATAAACTTTCTATTTCTATAGATTTGCCTATTCTAGACATTTCAAATTAATGGAATCATATTACATATATAAATGGAATCATACAATATGTGGTTTTTTGTGTCTGGCTCCTTTCACTTAGCAAAATGTTTTCAAGGTTCATCCATGTTGTAGTGTCTGTCGCTATCAGTACTTAATTGCTTTTCATTACTGAATGATACTCCATTATATGGCTATACCACATGTTATTTGTCCATTCATTAGTTGATAAACATTTGGGTTTCCACTTTTTTACTGTTATTAATATTATGAGCATTTGTGTACAAGTTTTTGGGTGGACATATGTTTTTATTTCTCTTGTATACTTAGGAGTGGAATTATTGCATAATGTGGTTACTATGGGTTTTGAAGAACTACCTGATTTACAAAGTGGCTAAACCATATTATATTCTTACCAACACTACATAGGGTTCCACTTTCTCCATGTTCTTGCTAACATTTACTATTTTCCATTAAAAAAATTGTAGCCATTTTAGGAGTGTGACCTGTGGTATCTCACTGGTTTTGATTTGCCTTCCCCTAATAATAATGCTATTGAGCATCTTTTGATGTGATTATTGGCTTTTGTATATCTTTAGAGGAAAGTATTTAAAAACATTACCCATTTTGTTAATTTGTCTTTGCATGGTTTTAATGTTTTCTCTGGTTACTAGTGAAGTGAAGTATCTTTTGGCTTCTTGGATTTCCACTTTTGTGAAATGCCTGTTTGTGTTTTTATTTAGTTTGATTTTTCTTATTTGTAGGAATTAACATATTCTGTTTAATCTTTTATTAATTATCTGTGTGACAAATAATTTCTTCAGTTTGTGAATTGTCTTTTTAATGTATTTATGGAATCTTTAAAAAGTTGCTATTGAAAGCATGGAATAAAAGGACAAAAAAGGATCTCAGTGTTATAATCTTTCCTTCTAGTCTTCATGCTATATAAGTAAAAGAGAAAATATATTTTTGGTTTATAGGTAGTTGTCTTTTAAAAAGTTTTATGGTTTCTCTTATAAGTTTTATACATCTTTTGTTAGATTTATTCTTTAGGTATGTTATAGGTGGAGGTTTTTTCTATTGTAAATAAAATTTTTAAGTTGTTTTCTATTTATTGTTAAATGGAAATACAGCTGACGTTATAGTATGTATCTTACCAAACCCTGGTTCAGGAATTCTGCAGTGAGAACCTTTGACAGATAGGAATGACTTGAATGGTCTTATCCCTCATCAGAACTTTGGTCATCTTTTGGTCAAAATTGGCCTTTGAGATTGTCTAATTATGGCAGCTTTAGAATATGTAGTGAACTCTGTGTTTCTGTTGTAACTAATAAGGACATCTTTAACTCAAAGAAAACAAAGTTCGTTTTGAGGAGAAGAGGCAGGAACAGTGCAGACGTAGCATTGTGGAGTCATTGTTTTAAGTTTGTCAAGTGGTTTTCCTAGTAACTGAGAATTGGTTTCTCTTGTTCCTCAAGAATTGGGTTCCAGGTTTTTAGTTTCTTTATTAAGAATTACAAAGATTTTGCCATTTTATGACTTCCAAAGTTTCAGCTGTGCAAGTGCTGTTAAATGCTAAAAGTGCTGGTTGGTGGTGGTTGTTGATGTATTTAATTCTTTAGTATTCTAAGAGTAGTAGATACGTAGGTCTCAGTACTTGTCATTGTTGCTGAAGATATTTGTTCTGTGTAAGAATGTGTTCATCACCCTTAAGAAAGGGTTTACTTCCTTTCCCTGAAGTAATTCTTTTTTTTTTTTTTTTTAATATATTTTATTGATTTTTTACAGAGAGGAAGAGAGAGGGATAGAGTTAGAAACATCGATGAGAGAGAATCATCGATCAGCTGCCTCTTGCACACCCCCTCAACCAAGGTACATGCCCTTGACCGGAATTGAACCCGGGACCTTTCAGTCCGCAGTCCGAAGCTCTATCCACTGAGCCAAACAGGTTTTGGCCCCTGAAGTAATTCTTAAAGTGTGGATAGGATGATTTTGCAGTTAAAAATCCCAAGATTAACATTGTTTCAGCATTTCAAATCAGATTATTGTTATCAATAAAAACTTTTTTCTGAGAAGGAAAAAATCCTGCTTATTTAGGAAATATTTATAGGTTCAATGTGAAACTTACTTTACTTATGACATTTTAGACTGTTAAACTGAACTGAAAGGAAAAATAAATGTGAAGTTGAAATTTTATTTAAAATACTCTCTGCATTTTGTTTTAGACCAGCATGTTTTGGAAATTTGATCTTCACTCATCATCCCACATAGACACGCTTCTAGAAAGAGAAGATGTAACACTGAAGGAGTTAATGGATGAGGAAGATGTTTTACAGGAATGTAAAGCTCAGAACCGCAAACTTATAGAGTTTCTGTTAAAAGCAGAATGTCTCGAAGATTTAGTCTCGTTCATTATAGAAGAACCACCTCAAGACGTGGATGAAAAGATCAGATACAAGTAAGAAATTCAGTGTTCTCTTTAGGGTGGGACTGAAGATATGGGGGGTAGAATATTCATTCTCGTCCAGCAATGTCCTTCAGCTGCTGCAGACCATTTACAGTGTTTAGGTGGTCGGGAGTGACGGGCTAGTAGAGGACCTAATCTGTTCTAGAACTAAGTCCAGTGAAATGATGGGATTTTTAAAAAAAATATATTTTTATTGATTTTTTACAGAAAGGAAGAGAGAGGGATAGAAAGCTAGAAACATCAATGAGAGAGAAACACCAATCAGCTGCCTCCTGCACTCTCCCCACTGGGGATGTGCCCGCAACCAAGGTACATGCCCTTGACCGGAATCGAACCTGGGACTCTTCAGTCTGCAGGCCGATGCTCTAACCACTGAGCCAAACTGGTTTTGGCAAAATGATGGGATTTTTAAAAACAAGTGTTCTGTATTTCATTCAAAGGGGCAAAGTGTTCTGTAAGTAATGATGAAGTGTCTTAAAATAGGAAGATAGAGGTTGTGTGACCATCTAAGATCACACAATGAATCCACGCTGGAGCTTGGGTTCTGAAGAACCTTGCTGATAAAATAAATTCTGACCTTTTGTTAACTGAAAGTAAGGGTGTGTGTCTTGGTGAATGTTAGTGTCACTAAATTTAAGCATGTAACACCTTGAATAACTATAGTGGACTTACCTACTCAGTAGTTTCACCTGCTTACAAGGAGAATGTTAGTACAGTGGGACCCTTTGTCACTGTCTATGAAACTGTATACAGACCCCTGGAATATTTCATATGTATTTGAAGTATTGGGTTTCAGTTATTTTTCCATCTCCAACTATTGAAATATTTGGTTCACCTCCCACCCTTCCCCCAAGAAAATAATACAAATTTAGGAACGAAAAATTATTATGTGCTCAATAAACTTCATGAACTAGGAAGAATTATGGTGGCTTATTTATTTTATCCTCCATCTCAGAATAAATATATATATTTATTTTTTTTAAGAGAGAGAGGGGAACGTCAATGTGAGAGAGAAATATCAATCAGTTGCCTGCTGTACACACCCCAATCAGGCATTGAACCAGAAATCTAGATGTGTGCCCTGACCGGGAATCGAACCGATGTATTAGATGACGCTCTAGTCAATTGAGCCACCCGGCCAGGGCAGAAAAATTATATTTTTTAGTTGGTTATCTTTTGTCCTTTCTTTTTAGATAACTTTTCATTTCTTCGTGGTGAGAATTTTACTGTCAGGGAAATAATAATTATTAATGTTTTTAGTCATGTTCTCTGTCAACCATGAAGATTGACAACTAGCATTCAGTGACAGCCTCCTCTCGGAGATCAGTGTCTAAAAAAAGGAAAGGAAAGAAATTTGGTGTCAGAAATACTAGAATATTCTCATTCTCAAGAGATAGACACTGTGCTACTTTGGAATTCCTGCCACATTGGGGTGCTGCTTGTTTGGGGCTTATGCTGGTAGGAGACACTGTGGTGTGGGCTTCAGATCAGACCCTCCTGGAGGGGTGTGGCCCTCCCCTCTCAACAAGCTCTGAGACCTTGAGGAGGGGGCTTGCCCTTCCGGGTTCTGATTCTTTCTGTCCTGAAGCTAATATTCTTTAACTGGGGAAGTGGAGGCACGCCTATGGAAAGTGCTTATTTTGCCAAAAAGTAGTTGTGGCTTTTGTTATGCTGTGCCAGCAGTTTGGTGGGGGTTTTTATTTGCGTTTTTCTGGTGGTGTTTTTTGGGCAAAAGGAGGTGTGCCTCCCCAGGACACAGCCTTCTGGATGGCACCATTTCAAGAGAGCACAATCTGGGCAGAGCCGTTCTCTGCTGTGCTTCTGGCCTAGGCAGTGCCATCAGCTGTGGATGTTACATTACAGCTGGATGACTCAGGCAACAGGGTTAGTATAGAGGGGTTTTTCCAGTGGGATCTGAAAGCTTTTCTGAGTTAGGTTTGACAGTAGTCATCTAAGGAAATTGAGACTGGTGTTTTATAGTTTCTGGATGATGGAGTGATTACTGTATATTATAAACTCATCACTATTCTAACTTAGTTCGGTGATCATATACAACGTATTAAAAGGATTGTCATTTTACACTAACCTTTTTAATTCTAATGACAGATACCTAATTTTAAATAATTTAGCATAAATTTGAACTAACAGAACTTTAAAAATAGGCCCTTAGTAGAAGTATAAATCCCAAAACTAAAATGCTGTTTTAGTCAAAGTTCCCACAGAGGGACTGGACTGACTGCAGACTTGTAGAGGCAAGAGGAAACCCTGGAGGGCTGCTGCCCTGAGAGTCAGGGCAGAGGAGCTTTGGGATGAAGGGCGGGACAGGGACAGGACTGCTGCCTCCTGGCCAGGAGGTGGTTGGTGTTGGCATCGTGGAGCCCTGGGCCCTGATGAATTGGAGACAAACCAGGGCCAGCTTTTCAGGCAGTTGCCTAGAAAGGGGGCAGCGGAGGAAAGTGGGAGCTACGGCAGATGTGGAGTCAGGAGAGGGTGGCGTTGGCTTTTTCCCTAGATCAGTGGTTGGCAAACTCACTGGTCAACAGAGCCAAATATCAACAGGACGATTGAAATTTCTTTTGAGAGCCACATTTTTAAACTTAAACTTCTTCTAATGCCACCTCTTCAAAATAGACTCACCCAGGCCGTGATTTTTGTGGAAGAGCCACACTCAAGGGGCAGTTTGCCGAAAATGGCCCTAGATGGAAGAAATAATGGTGCAATTCAGAGGGAAATGATGGTACAGTGTAGACTGAGGAGGAATGGAGATTGAGTGATGTGCTGTACTTGAGTGGGTAGACGAGGATGGGATCAAGAGGACAAGTGACTAGTAGCTTTAGGAGCAAGGCTGGCTCCCAGGTCAGGGTGCAGTCAACCAGGGTTCTCTTCTGGTTGCTTTTATGTTCTCAGTGCCAAGGAAGGAATCAAAGACAGTGTATGTGTGGGGTAGGAGCAGAGGCTTTGCCCAGGGGTAAGGTAGAGGGTTTATTGTTTATTTTGTTTTTACTGATCTGAGAGAGAGAGAGAGAAAGAGAAAGAAATAGAGAGAAACATGAATGATGAGAGAATCATTGATTGTCTGCCTCTGACACGCCCCCTACTGGGGACTGAGCCCCAAACCCCAGCATGTGCCCGGAACTGGGAATTGAACCGTGACCTCCTGGTTCATGAGTCATTCATTGCTTAACCACTTTGGGTGTTTTTGAACTTGTTTAATGTTGAGGGAGAGAGGGTGTAGCCTCAGCCTGTTCAGAACCATAACTTTGAGCCTTGTCTGTGGAGCCCAGGCCCCACATGTGCTCTTTTTAAGCTAGATCCCACTTCCACACTTCCACACTTACCTGTGGGGAAAATGGATGCAAAATTTAAAAGATGATCTCTGTGTCAGAATTTGGAGAGTCTGCCTATACATTTGGTTTGCAACTGGGGTTGAGGTCTACTGCCTTTTACCAATCCTTTATTTGCCAGAAACTTTCAAATCTCGGCAGTTGAGACAATGTGCCCCCAAGCTCAATAGCAGCATTTCAGCTCTTCTATAAAGTAGAAAATAAGAAGGAATAAAAACAGCTAACACTCATTTACTCTAAGCCTTTTTTCTCCTCAGTATTTTGTATATATTATTCTCCCCAGTGGAGTAAGGACTATTATCTTAACATTACAGATTTGGAAACTGAGGCCCAGAGACGTTAAGTAACTTGCCCATGATACAGATTACAAGTGGTGGAGACAGGTTCCTAACCTCAATGATGTGACTCTAGAAGTCACGCCTGTAATCACTAGATAATGATAATGTCTGTAATCACAGCAAAATGGCGACTTTATGTTACGGCATCTATATGCCAACATGCAAGGAAGGTTTTCATTTGATTGAGCCATAAGCTTCCAAAGTGGCTCTTTGATAATGTGATTTTTGTGCCCATGCACCTTCCAGTTCTATTGTCTCTTCAGGTTGTTTTTTTTTCCCCTCTCTCCTTGCAAAAGTTCATTTGGGGACATTTTCCTATTGCTCAGTCTTCTGACCTCATGCCAGACCCCCTCAGGTGCTCAGCTTTCTGGTCTGATGCCAGTGGCCTCTCCAGCCAGGGGCTTCCAAACAGGCAGCCACTTGCTTATATATTCTAGCCTCCAGTCCTCACCTCTCTTGTCATACAGCTGCTTCTGGCTGTTCTGTCACTTCCCTGTCCTGGTCAGCATTTGAGCTTCCTATTCCTGATGACTAGATGGTTCTGGATCCTGGCTGCTTGACAGGGAGGAATAAAGAACAGAGAAGTAAACAGTGGGTTGGGGAGAGTACAGTCTTCACAAACCTGGCAGTTTCGAATGCTACTGAAAGCACGAGAAATTGTGGTGAGAGAACTGAGTGCAGGAAATGGATCTACTGCCTGTTTTTCAGACAGAGAGGAAGAGAGAGAGTGAGAGGGCTCATTGGTGCTCAGAGATAAGCTAGCTTGAGGGGTACAGGTACTTTTAGTGCTGGAGTCTGTAGAAGAGATCTGTGTTCCACAGCATTGGAATCTGATGGTGGATTGATCCCCAGAGACCTTGGAAGACTGGTGTGGAAAGTGTGTTTTATTGTTGTTGGTATTTTTTTTAATTAAATATATTTTTATTGATCTCAGAGAGGAAGGGACAGAAAGAGAAGAGAAATATCCATAATGAGAGGGAATCATTGGTCAGCTGCCTCTTGCATACCCCCAACTAAGGATCAAGCCCCAACCTGAGCATGTGCCCTTGATTGGAATTGAACCCGAGACCTTTATGTCCGCAGGCCTATGCTTTATCCATTGAGTCAAATTGGCTAGGCCAAGAGTGCGATTTTTTTATATATTCTTCCCACCTAGCTCACTCAATCAGATGCCCTGTTCTCTAGTATATTAGAATATTTATTCTCTTAAGATGTAATATAGATTGAACATTTGAGAAGCCCCCAAAACAACTTTCTGTACCATTTGTAACCCATATGAAATTAGAAGTGGCCAGTCTAGGGACCTAAATTTGTCTTGAGTACAGTACAATGTGCTGTGTACAGTTTGCTGGAAACCAGTGTTCCTCTTGGTTGTTTTATAAGCTGTGCCAGAGTAGCCACTGATGACTGCAGCTCAAGCCTTTTTACCTGTCCCTGCAGTATAACTCCTTCCCCCTTTTGACTCCTCTGAGTTCTAGGTATGTTCTAGTTTTTTTTTTTTTTTTTTTTTTTTTTTTTTTGAAATGTATTTCTATTAAAGCTTGGTTTAGGAACAGTATTTTAGACATAGCAAATTCACTTTAGAGGTTGGATAGAATAGGTTGAGATGATTTTGTAATTCTCAGAAGGTAATTTTTCCCCCACAAAATTTTAGGAAGCCTTTCTGATTTGTATGTTACTTTGTGCAATTAAACTGTTAATGTAGATGATGATACAAGTATCCTATTCTTCTAGGTATCCAAATATATCTTGTGAGTTGCTCACTTCTGATGTTTCCCAGATCAATGATAGACTGGGAGAAGATGAATCCTTGCTAACGAAATTATATAGCTTCCTCCTAAACGATTCCCCCTTGAACCCACTACTTGCCAGTTTCTTCAGCAAGGTGCTAAGTATTCTTATCAGCAGAAAACCAGAACAGGTAAATATTGTTTTCCAAAAGGTAAGTATTAGGGCTGATCATCACTCTGAGATGATCCCCAGTAACTTTGTTGCTTCAGTGTTCTGAGTGTGCTCTAAGTCCAGCTTTTATAAAAGAATATATTTTATACCCTAAGCATTCTAAATGTTTGCTGACTTAACATTGATATACACATTAATATGTTCTAACTTTACATTCTTTTCTAAGTGCCTCACATCTCGGTTTTTTAGTAGACTGTGGTTTCCTTTTTTTGATAAGTAGCTAGAAGCATGAGAATTCTAGTATCTGTGACAATGGCATGGTGGTGTGTACTGAGCAGTTGAGTGTGTGAGTGGAGTCCTAGTGACTGTGGTAAAGTAATAATTTTTTTCCCCTTGGTGATTACAAATGAAGCTTAAATAAAAAAAGCTTTCTTATAAATGGTTTATACAAATAGTGGTAGTTTCTATTTTGATTCTACTAAAAAAAAAAGTTTCTCTTGAGACATCTGGGCATAGACTGTCATGTACCTATTATGTAGCTTTGCTGTAGTGATTGGCAGAAATTCATGCCTTATTGTTATGGCAGAACTCCCCCACCTTCTCCTCCTCCTCCTTTTTCTTCTTGTTCTCCTCCCACTCCACTTGGTTTGCTTTTTAAATAATTCAGATGTCCTTGGGAAATTTATCTTCCAAGTATCAGTTGTATATGTAGTAGTTCTCAAAAGTGTGATCCCAGGACCAGCAGCATGAATACCTGTTGAGACTTCATTAGAAATGCAAGTTTTTGAGCCCCATTCCAAACCTACTGACTCAGACTCTCTGGGAGTTGGGCTCAGCCATCTGAGATTTTAACAAGTCTTCCAGATCAGTGGTCGCCAACTTCTCAGGCCTCACAGACCACTGCTTGGCAATTGCCGTTCCAGATGACTGATGCATGTTACAGTTTGAGAATCACTGCTCTAATCAGTATTGGTGTGAAAAGCGTCTGTTGACCATTGATTATGATCCACTTAGAGAAAAAGGCAGCCAAGGAGTATCGAGCCTCAGATGCCCAAGTATAAACTGTCAGTCCTGCCTGAGTGCAGCGAGCAGAGGTGTGATGCAGGTGGTCAGACCTGTCGGGCCAGGCATCCTTCATGGGGGAAAGCAGGCTCCAGGATCCGCCTTGCTATCTGCACATGTGGAGGGACTGGAGCTATTTTAGGCCTACTGTGTCTATCCTATGCCAGGGTGAAGTGGATACATGTTTTATTTTAGAGAGGAGATCATTCTTTCATGTCTTAACTGAGTAGGATTACCATCCTAAATGTATTGGAATTGAGGTTCTTTTTTCTTAGAGAATCCTCCCCAAATCATGATTGCTCTGATATATTGTCTTTCTGTCTTCTGCCTTCTGATGAGAAATAATAGGACTGCTGGCTGTTACAGGAAAGTTCAAGTCAAAATTACTAGTCCCAGATGGTTGTAGTGACTATTGAAACAGGTCCTGGTTTTCAGTGTCATGAGTGAGAATGCACTTGAGTATTTGTGAGCTTTCTGAGTATTTATGTTGGTCTTCAAGGTCAGATATAGCATCTGTGTAAAGATGATGGTACGTGCCAAATAAATGGCGAGAAAAGGACCCAGTCACTGCTGCTCATTGTACATCTTGGTTCAGGGCTCCTTGAATGAAAACAAGTGGATTCTATAGTCCTTGGCCTTCTAGCTCCAGGAAAAGGGTCAAACCGGCACCTCTTTAACCTTTTGGGAATTATGAGTGTAAATAAAGATTTCCCATAACATGATGAATTAGCAAGGATATATGCAGCTGTTAAGTAATGAAAAAAAAAATCAGACTCAACCTGGCTTAACTGATAGACATTTATTAGCTCGTTGAGCATAAAGTTCAGTTGTAGAGCACGTTCATTGTTGGATGACTTAGTACATCAACAGTGTCATCCTCTGTATAGGAGATATTGCTGTCTGGCTGTGCCTTTGGGTTCCAGATCTAGTGCTTTTTCCTCCTCCCTCAACTGTGTTTTTAATACTATTGTGTGACTCAATTGTGAGTGGATTCAGTGTGTATGACTTCTTGAAGGTTTATTACAACATTTAACATCATTGTTTAGAAAAGCCACATGGGATTGTCAATCCTGCACTTACACCTGGTTCTGTGTGTGAAGCAGGGTTAGTTGGCTATTAGACTTCTCGTGGGATAATAGCAGGATCATGGCTTTGGGGACATATAAATCTAAGTTTAAATTTCGGGACAGCCACTTGAGCCTTGGTTTCTGCAAAATGAGTTAAGCATCCCCGCCACTGGGGCTTTTGAGAGATTTCAGTGAGACTGTTAGAGCAGCTGCCATGCTGGGCTGCTGCTTCTGGGACTTGTGAATAGATGATTCCTGCACACAGACAGAAACCGGAAGTACACAAGGGAGTATGGGACAAAACAGTCTCCTTCTTCTTCCTGTACAGAAAAGACCCAGGTGGCAGGGATGTAACTTTATTTCTGTCGTCATGGTCTCGGTATACTGTCAGCCTCTGCCACAGTCACTCTCCTTGTGTGAATCTGATCAGGTGAATTGCTAAAATAAAATCCACGTGATGTTTCTATAGCAGGTGAGTTAGTCACTTTGACTGATAGAAAAATCTTAATGTTTTGAATTTTTTTCTCTCACCGGCTAGAGTATAATTAGGATTTTTAAATATGTATCTGCAATTTAGCGCACAGTCTAATAATAGACTTGCTTTATGTTCATAAACTGAAATGGTATATCTTTTTCTGAATTAATAATTAATGAAAGTGAACAGAAATAAAAGATTCTGTGATGGTGTATTTGTATTAAGGAATATGTGATAATTTGGGAGTTTTTTTTCCCCCAAAGGGTTTTTGAATAGCATAATAATTAACAGGCTTCCCAACTTAACATCTTGTTATGAATTCAACATTTGCTGTTCCTCCACTCAACAGTGGTGATAGGATTTTGGTGGGGGCAGGACTGGCAGCGTTCTAAAATTTCTAGTTCTCAGGTTACATGTCTTTCAGTTTTGGTTTGTTCTCCTCTAGATTGTGGATTTCTTAAAGAAGAAACGTGATTTTGTAGACCTTATTATAAAGCACATAGGAACGTCAGCTATCATGGACTTGTTGCTCAGGCTCCTGACATGCATCGAGCCTCCACAGCCCAGGCAAGATGTGCTGAATGTGAGTAGATTTATGACTGTCCTTGATCGGGGTGAGGAGAGGCACACATGAACCCACAGGCTGTTGTCCGCTGGGGTGGGATTCCACGGTTTGGTAGAAGGTTATCTGGGAAATTAGGGTGTAGGGGACAGGGTTGGGCAGAAGGTTGTTCTGAGATAGGAAGAGATTCAGATGTTGCAGGATTAAGGTTTCAGTTGTGCACACCCCTGGGTTTCTGGGATGCTTCCTTGTGGGGCCTTCTGTTTCATTTGCTGGCTTGTCAGGGGGGTAAGGAGTTAGAATGGGCTGAGGATTTGGCTAGGTAGTGAAAGCAGAAGTGTGACTGTTAATGAGCTGTATCTCATTTGAGATGCTTTGAGGCTTCTTTCTTGAGAAGATGGTCACATCACAGAGTTACCTCTACAAGTCAAAAAGGAGAGGTGTCTATTTCCGGGGAATGAGGCTTCAGAAGTAAACTTTCTAAGAGCATGGGATAAGGAGAATGGAGCTTATTTCCAGAAGGGCACATATTTAAAAATTTGGGGAGATTATTTTAGGATACATGTGCCTCTTGAGCAGGATTTGGGTGGAAAGAAGGAGGTGTGAGTAACTTGAAGTTTCCCATAGACCTTTGTCTTTGCCTTCTTATCTTCTGTCTCTCCTTGTTCTCTTCTTGCCTTCTTCCAGAACCACTTCCTAGTTCATTCCATCTTAAATACTCAACCTCAAATCTTAGAGCTTCTTTCTCTCTCTGGAAATGAGTTTTATTGGGAATGCTAACTTTAATTGAAGAAGGAGAGACAGGAGCATTTGTCAGGTGATGCCCCAGGAAAGGGGATGCTCTGCAGAAGTGATGTGTTGGTGTGAGTGGGAGGATCTGGGCGTGGGCGTGGGCTGGGTAAGTAGAACAAGGTAGAGGTCTACTGAGAACCGTGCTCACGTGAGGAAGCCAGTTGGTGGACCTAGGGAATGTCTTTGGGCCCTGCCCATGGAAGGGCCCTGAGTTGGAACACTGGTTTCTTTTAGGTATGTTTTTGTACATGTGAAAAAAGGTTGAAGATTCAGGGAAGACTGTTGAGGACAAGGGGGATGGTCACCTTTATATTTGGATTATTAGGAATTAGAGGGATACAGTGATAGGTAGTTAGTAAAGGCATAAGTTAGGGGAGGGGTAGCTAAAAACTCCAAATGATTTTATTTGGGGGCCCACTATGGGGGATCAGTCAAAAAGTATGCGTGATATGTAGCTACTTGTTAATAGATATGAAGGCAGAAGGGTGAGGGACTGACCTCCTCTGTTTTAGGAGACACTATAGTTACTCATGGTATGGTCCCAAACATCACCTGAGAGCTTGTTAGAACCCAGAAACCCTGCTGAGTCGGCTCTGCACTTAACAAGACTCTGGGAGGGTGATTCCTGTGCACACCGTAAAACAGATTTTAAACTGCCACGTTGGGCCTCTACCTTTGTTCCCCAATAGCTGTTGTTCACATTTCCTTTGGCATGTCTCCTTAAGAAGCTGGAGACAGTATGGACAGTATTAGGGTTTCTATACCTTCAGTAAATTTAGCTATCCCCCCATCTCCTTTAACCTTTTTTGGGGAGGCGTCCTTTCTAGAGGTTGAGCATCTCATTTATTATGTTGTTTCTGTTCCTTGAGGAGCTGATATTACACAGACTGAGTTTTTACTTATTCTTATGTTCATCTCATGTTTTCATTTACAGCAGTATTTCATGCGTGGCTGAAGAAGAGATTGTATAGCCACAATAATAGCTCTTTGCTAACATGTGACAGGGTAGATAAACTGCTTCTGTAGTGCTGCCCCCACCTCTGCCCCTCTCCCCCGCCCCCATGTTTCCTGTGATTGTTTTGGTTTCTGAATTTAAAAGTTCATAATGTGTTTTAAGCCAAAAGTTCATAATGTGTTTTAAGCAATACTAAATATTGCTTTTCTCAGTCTTTCTGAAGCTCTTCTAACTCTTTTATAGAAAATGTATGAATTCCATCCCCCAACCTCCAATAACCGAAGTTCAGACCTATTAGTACTCAGTGAATTATCCCATGGCTAGGAAGCTGACATAAAGAATTTTCATTATGTGGGCATTGTAAGTTGGGGAGTAGTTGGAACTGTTGGCTACTGTTAAAATGATATATTCACTGGCGTTTTCCTTGGGGGACTTTTAATTTCCTGTAGTGTTCAAAGTCCAGAGAAACCTGTAACATTCTACTTAAAATGTGATGGATATTTCCAAGTATGTTAACCTTCATTGGGGCTTGAACAAGAGCCACGCATTGCTATGATCACTTCTACAATGTGTTTTACAGTGGTTAAATGAGGAGAAAATTATCCAGAGGCTTGTGGAAATAGTTCATCCATCGCAAGAAGAAGATGTAAGTTTCCTTGTCTGACTGTAAACTGATATTTTAAATAAAAAGAACCATGTTTATTCTGGCATAGAGCATAATTGCATGAAATGTGAAATGGAGGCCAGGTAGAACAGTGATAACCTAGCATTCTTAAAGTTGCCAATTTTCTAAACATTAAAGGCTTTAAAAATACTATGCTTAATGTTTTTTGCTGATACCCAGAAGTGTGGAAAGCAGCAAGGTCTGGCTGTAGCATTCTCCTTTCCAGCGCCCAGATTTCATGCTGAATCTGCTTGCCTTTGTTACAGACCTCTGTCCATGCTTGCACATGACATGGCCACATCTGCATTTGTATCAGGGCCTTGGTCACTGTTGACTCCGTTGAACCCCTAGAGTGATGGGATCTTGGTGCTTGTCCTTCTTGGCCCGAACTTTATGCTCTGGCAGGTTTGGCTTGGTCCTGGGTGCTGAAGATGGACTGGCATTAGGATTGACACTGCTTTGCAGTTGGAAGATTAAGCTCTGCTGAGGGGCAGCCTGTCAGGATGGGGTCTCAGGGATCAGCTGGTATGGCTGTGTCGAGGAGGCTAACACTATGCTTCTATCTGCTTCTCTTTCCACCTTCAGTAGTGGACTGAGCCACACGGAATTTTTCAGCATTCAGCCATTTCTACCTACAGATATGACAGTTCCATGCTGTTCAACTTAATCTCTGTGAAGGAGTTGGTTTCAAGAAGATGCAGGATATATTATAAGGCACAGGGGCTCCTCCTTGTACCCTTAGGCTGCTGGTTAGACAGGAGAGTGCAAAAGAAGGAGGTGGTCACCAAAGCGTGTGTTCTCACGAAGGCCTGTTTTCGATTAAGATGAACCTAGCCCCTCCCCTTCACTCTAGTCCATTTGACAACTTCTTACCTGGAGGTTATCTAAATAGGCTTAAAAAAAAAAAAAAAAGAAAGAAAGAAAAAGAAAAGAAAGAAAGAAGAGAGCTAACTATTAAAGGGTTGTTGATTCTCCATCCTTCTTTTTGGGCAGTGTAGTGTTACTGTTGACATTGAGGGCACATTCCAGTGTGTCAGGTGCCCAAGTGTGAGGACCCTGCTTAGAAGAAGCCTTGAGTCTAAAGGAGGTAATCTTCCCTCCTGTGGCTTGGGAGGTGGATGGTGATAGGTGGTTCCATGCGATGGTATATGGAAAGTGATGGCATGAGCACGGCCTGCCCATGCACAGGAGCATGTGGCTGTGGACCAGATTTGCTCTTCATTAGGTTAAATTTTTAAAAAATTTCTTTATTGATTAAGGTGTCACATAGTTGTCCTCATTCCCCCCATTCCCATCCCAAACCCCTCCCTATGCATACCTCCACCTCTCTTTTGTCCGTGACCACTGGTTAGGTTCATATGCATGCACACAAGTCCTTTGGTTGATCTCTCGCCCTTGTCCCCACCCTTCCCTACCTTCCCTCTGAGGTCCGGCAATCTGATCAATGCTTCCCAGTCTCCGGGTCTGTTCTTGTTCATCAGTCTATGTTGTTCATCATTTCCCCTAGATGATTCCCCTAGATGAGCTCATGTGATATTAGAAATACACTTATATGAACTGAAAATGAGACAAGCAATATGGTTATGCTGAGAGGCAAATGAATCAGTCTGTAGTGAGTATCTTTCTCGACCAACAGTTCTTTTGAGCCCCAATTTTTGTGTCAAACAGTTCCTTATGTGTATATGTCAGCAATGATATCTCAGTTCTGGATGGTGGACAAATGATAGTAATGCAGGTCTGACCCTCTCTGGTTTGGTCCTGGGCAACCTGCAGTGATGCATAGCTGCTGTCTGCTAGTAAGGCAAGGCATCATCAGCATCTTCCATCTCTGGACTGTTTCTCTTCTGTTTTCATGACTGGAGCAGTCCTGTCAATTCCTCTCTGTTGCAGGAATCCACATGGTCTCAGAGTTGTTTTCTGAAAATATACAAACATATTCTCCACCAAAAGTTAAATAAAGGAATCTTTTCTATAAATTGGACTTTCGATCCTTTTTCATTTTTTGCCCAAATGATTTTTTTTTGGCTTGTTTTGACACCATGTATGTTTCACATGGTGTCTTGCTGTTAGCATTACACATGAAAGTTAATTTTTTCTCTTAATTTTTTATTAAGGTATTATGTGTATACATATCTTAGCTTTGCCCCCCCCCCCACACACACACTCCCATACATGCCCTCACCTCCTAGAGTTTTGCGTCCATTGTTTATGCTTTTATGCATGCATACAAGTCCTTCGGTTGATCTCTTATCTCCCCGACCTCTCCCTAACCTTCCCACTATAATTTGACATTCTGTTTGATGCTTTACTGTATCTTTTTGTACAACAGTTTATGTTCTTTATTTTCCATAAGAAAGTTAATTTTCTGAAGTAAAAATTTTCTAGATGTAATTTACTTACAGGATAGTTTTCCTTACATGATATGTTTTTTTAAATTTAAATATTAGGAGGCTTTTGGAAATTTTATTATGTAGTCTTGATAGCTTTTAAATTTTAATTTTTTGCACTAAAATATGACTGTTTTAGGTTCATTACATTTTACACAATTTTACCATGAGATGAACTGCCAATAAAAGTTTTAGTTAACACTTTAGGAACAACTTTTTGTCCAGTACAGTTAATTTTTCTAGAATATTTGCTTATTTCAATTAGCCAATTTAAATTAGTCTGAAAACATGACTACTATTTTACTGTCAAATTTAATACTCTTAACAACAATCTTATTTTACCCTGTAAATATTAGTGGAAAGGATTATTTGCTCAGGGCCCTGAGCATTCCTGGTGTTAGGCTGGATTTAGATATCAAAAACCCCACTTGCCCACATCATGGGTACAAGACAACTCAAACAAGTCTTGTTGCAGTGAGAGGGTAGCTGCAGTCCACAAAGTCTCTGTCTGTTAGCTGGGTCCCAATTTGAGCTGAGCATGGGAAGCTAAGCGGCCATCGGGGCAGGAGACTTTCCTCAGAAGGGGCAAGGGTTCAGGACTCTGCAAATTTGGGGGGTGAGGGTCTGTGCCCCACCTCTGTTAACTCCCAAGTACTCTCCTGTTGGTCCCTCTGTGATTGTGTCTTCCCTGAGGAATCTTACCCTTCTCTGGCTAACCAGCCATCCTCCGGGGCCAAGCAAGGTGATGTGATATGAGGTGAGGTTCTGCCTCCTTGGTAGCCTGCGCTCCTGTGGCCTCCACGCCTAGCATCTGCCTTGGGATCCCCTAGCCTGCTGGCAGGGCCCCAGCACTCATCACATATCTTGTGGAACCCAGGTTTCTTCTCTAGGGAGGGCACAGCTCACCCCACTGGCCAAGAGACATCCATGGTACCAGCTATCACAAGGCTTCAATTTCGGCATGAACAGAAAGTTCCGGCATCAGCTGTGGGCACAGGTTCTTGAGCAGAAGAACTTGATGGTTCAACAGGATGGGTCCAGGCGAAATCAAAGGAGAAGCCCCGTTCTGCAGCAGGGTTTTTCCAAAGGACAAAGTGTTTGGGGCATCAGCATCTGCCCTACTTGACTTGCAAGAAACTATGCCCTACTTGACTGACCCTTTGGGACAGTCCTATTGATATTTCTATATTAAATGAAAATTCGATGCTAAAATTGTACTGCCCAATTTATCTTTATTAAGGAAATATTAGGCTCCTGACTACACAATAGATTTTGATATCCTGGTGCTTGTGTCATCTATGCTGGAATATCATTGTTCTACCTGTACTGCAGGTGATGCTCAGTCTTTGGGCATTGAGATCTTAGTGTTTTCCTGTAAGGTAAATGCACTATATAGTTGGGAAAAATGTAATATTTTTTACCCATTGGTATAGTCCTTAAAGGGGTGTGTGTGTGTGTGTGTGTGTGTGTTTATGCTGATAAAAGTATGTGTTTGGGTTGTTTTTTTTTTTTCTTCAAGAATGCTGTTGTAGTAGCTTTTCCTTTACAGAAATTCTATCACCTCTCCCCACAAATAGCAACATGTACTGTGCAATATTGTTTAGTCAAGCTTATTAGCTTGGCAGAATAAAAAAATTCAAGCTTTTTCCATATGTTATTTATATGCTTGACTTTTTCCTGACTGCATCTTATGGCCAGTGATAATTTGTGTCATATCTTAAGCAGTTTCCTTCCTAACTTTTTATAATTTTGACTTTTGACATGTTTTATAGTTAAAATTGTACTTTTTTCCTTTAGCGGCATTCAAATGCATCACAGTCACTTTGTGAAATTGTTCGCCTGAGCAGAGACCAGATGTTACAAATTCAGAACAGTCCAGAGCCAGATCCTCTGCTTGCCACTCTAGAAAAGTATGTTTAAAACTCAGTTTTTGTCCTTTGTTCATATTCATGTTATTTGATGTGTTGCCTTTATGAGATTGGTAAGTGTTGGGAATCACGACCATGGAAAATATTATACTATATTTTGGGTGGGTGAGAAGGTAGGAAAATTGCTTGTCTGATCCCAGCCATTGTAATTCCCAGTAGAGACCTAGAGGAAATGTAAGTAAATGACATTTATATGTAGACTCTGAACTTTTCAAAGTTCAAACTAGAATTCATTAAAACCATGGTAAGATGGTGTAGCCACATCATAACTGTTCTCACAGTCTCTACGAGTCTTGATGGAGAATTTCTTTTGAATGCACTAATTTGATTTATTTCAGCAAGTAATTTTGTCAGAAGCCCTTTTTCCTTTTATAGCTGACTAAGGGCAACCTTATCAGACCTGATTTGAAGGGGATACATGTCATGTATGTTTCATTTCTTTGTACTGGCTTCTGCCCTTTTTAGAAAATGCTTAAGTGAGCAGCCATGTCATGTTCAGGTTTCAGAAAATAGCTTGGGATGGTGTGCTGTTTTGAAATTTGTGAGTGGCCAGCCTGCATGTACTAGATTTTTCTAGATTCACACGTTTTCAGAGAGTCTTTACCATTAAATATGGGCAATTGTTTGACCTGCATCTATGCAGCTGAAAGTATTTTAATAAAGAAAAACCAGGCATTTCCCCATTTAGGTGATTGGTTGGAAAGTTAGCATTGTCAAGTGTGAAAAGCTGTCTTGTTTCAACTTACTGCTGCTCTCCTTCTTTTTAGTGCCTTTGTCAGTCCGTTTCAGTCCTCCTGTATAGTGAGGCTCATTTGCATCTTTTGGCTTAACACCTTGGAAGGCCTTTTATTAAAATAAACATGTGTATGTATTATTTACTTGGCAAGTTTGACCCAACCAAGGAACAAATTCGAGGCAAGGTATCTTGTTTTTAACTGTCTTCTGAGAAGTAAAGTTGTAATTCCCAGAGTGTGATAGAATGGAAGGAGTTGACTAGCTCTCTCACGTAGCAATACTTAAAAGAGATTACTCACTTTTGAGTAAAATGTCATTTTACCGGCCCCATTTCAGTAGTTCTTGGCATTACGGCATATGCACTTCTTTTATAACATGTAAGACATTTCATGTTCTAATAATTGCAATGTTCTTTGAATCATATAAAACTGCCATTTGAGTAGATTAAAAAACATTGAATAGCAATTATTTAATATGGTTCATGACAACACTGTCCAAGAGAAACATCATAAAAGCCACATGTAACTTAAAAATTTCTATTAGTTACATTAAAGTAAAAAAAAAAATAGGTGAAATTAATTTAATTTATTTAATAGGTTAAAAATAATATTTCAACATATGCTCATTTAAAAAAAACTGTTACTGAGCCTACAGTTAGTCTTCCATATCTGCAGATTCCCTGTGGGTACAACCACTGGATCAAAAATCTTAGGGGGGAGAAAGTTAATGATGTTGCTTACATGTCCTATGTACCAAACATGTAGACTTGTTTTCCTTGTCATTATTCCCTAAACAATATAGTGAACTGATGATTTATGGAGCATTCACATTGTATTAGGTATTATAAATAATCTGGAGATGTAAAGTATACAGGAGAATGTATGTAGGTTATATGCAAATACTCTACACAATTTTACATAAGGGACTTGAGTGTCCTTGGGTTTTGGTATCCTCAAGATCCTGGAATCCTTGGATACGGAAGGACGACTGTATACTGTAGTCTTCTCTTTTTTATATATGTAGTTTTTATATAAAGTTTTGGAAATCCAACATATTTTACACTTAAGACAGATCAGTTTAGACTAGTTACATTTTGAGAGTTCAGTGACCACTTGTGGTAAATGGCTCCTGTCTTGGACATCACAAGTTCACTCTGAATGTCAGACTGATCACTAGTTATCACTGAGTTCTTTAACTGCAATCCTCTATTCACACAACTCTGCTTGAACCAAGTGAGGGATCTAGCCACTGGAGCCTCTGTCTACTAGCTGTTAGATTTCAGGCTGTGTCTATAGTTCTGAATCAGGCAGCTATCTTTGAATGCAGATAGGTATATTCTCAGAATTCATACCATTAAATATTAGTTGGAGTAGGTTTCTTCAAATACATGGATCTGATGAGTCAGGGGTCCCACTATGCCACTGAGTTAAACCTTCCCTGCATTTAGCAGCAGGGACACTTCCTCTGCTTCCCACATTCTTCTTAAGAATGAGAACCAACCCCCCCTAAATATCAGACATGCTCCTACTTTATGGTGGTTCTTTTAATATCTGTTGATTGAGAAAATACACAGAAGGCTTCTTTCTGTGAACCTAGTAAGCTTATTAACTATAATAATTTCTTTTTACATATTTGATAAATTATGTAGAAATATAATATTATTAGGCCAATCTGACAATACATAATAAACAGATTGCCTAATCTTTGTATTATGCCAAACAACTCATAGGTTTGGTAGCACCCTGTGTGTGTGTGTGTGTGTGTGTGTGTGTGTGTGCGCGCGCGCGCACGCGCGCGCAAGCGCCGTATGTATGAATATAAGTTAGCATTAAAGGAAAAGTTTGAAATGAGCTAAAGTTAAAGAGAATGATAAAGATGGGTAGTGATACCAAAAAGTCTCTTAAAAAGTGGGTTGAAGTGTAAGATAATGAATATTAGCTTGGGAAGCAATCTGGTCTTAAAGTGAATATATTCAATTTAGTGGATCTGGAAAATTTTCAAGTTCAAAAATTCCTTGAAAGATAGTTGAGTTAGAGTTGGACTGTGCAGCTCTTAATTCTTAATACTAATGAACTTGGAATGAGTTGGGGTTTGATTCCTGTTCAGCCAGTAGTTGTATAGAAGTCTTTCCTCTGCCTGCCCATAGAAAAAAAAACAGAAGCGAGCCATTGTCTCAAATACATGGCTAAAACCCTGGAAGGCTTCATGCATCAGACAACTTATACCATTAGTTCCACTGATGCTCACCCAGGAACTACAGTTTTTTAATGTAAAAATGAATATCTTTTATGTGTAAATAAATACCTGATGAAAGAATATGAAGACATTCCTTTTATCCTATTTGGTAAGCTCAGTCCCTTTGGTATTCAGTGATTTTTGTATGTTTAGATAAGACTCAGAATATGGCTCAGCTACTATGTTACATCTTGACCATCAAGTGTTTGCAGGCTAGTCTATCCTTTTTGTCTGTTAGTAGAATGCCTTTTGGATGTAGTAGAGGTCAAGTTTGATGTAGCCATGAAATAGTGAGGGCCTCTCTGTTAGCCGCTCCGATCAGGCCCAGTGCTGATGAAAGTGGGGCAGTGCTCCCTGATAGTGAGGTGGGCATCTGTAGTCCGACACTGTCCATACCTCTTTTTCTTCAGTGCCCCTGACGTTGCTATTTAGAATATACATATTTTCTGTAAAAACAACAACACTGTCTTCCACAGTGCAATCCCAGCCCTAAACTCATATTTACCCTGTAGACAGCCATGCTGAGTGACTGTTACAGCACTGTTTTAGGTAGAGGTCTCGAGTGATTTTAGTGCAGGTGTGGGAGTACCTGAAAGCCACTTCCTGCAGGGGAATCCTGAGTTAGTTTAGATACCAGTTTTATTTGCTTCCCCCAAGTGAAAAGAGATTCTCTTCTCCTCACTGCCCTAGGCTGGCAAGGGACCTGGTATTAGGATACAGTGAGCACAGCTGTGCCTTTGGATGACTAGTGTGAGCTGCGGGCAGCCCCCCTGAATGTCAGGAAGGTCCCTTCCTTAATCTCTATGGATTCTGAAAATTACAGAGATCCTAAAAAATGGAGGTTTTCCTTGAGAAAATCTGTGTAAATTTTCCTAGCAGGTTACCTTACATTTTAATTGTGACCTAGCCTGTGTGCAAGAGAGCTGTAATAGAAAGCGCCTGCAGAAAGTTCTTTTTGGGCAATAGTTCAGTCAGACCCATTTCAGTGCTACCACTTTATTTTAGATCTATGAAATTTTAATTGTAGAGTAAAAGGCAATAATTGATGTTCTCTTTTACCTGTTTTAGATATTAATTATACACTAATATGCCTTTGTGGCTTCTTATTAGCCTTTTAAAAAATATTCCCTTTTTTTGTGGGGGTGAAGGGTTCTAGGTCTTTACTATGCCACCACCACCACCACTCTGGTTTGAGTGGGAGGTGATGTCCAGTCTTGAAATATTTGTTGGCTCTCAACAAAATTGGCAAAAGGAAGCAGGGCCCAGATGATTTTATAGAGGAAAGGAGGGAGCAATACATATATATATGGAGAGTATATATATATATACACATATATATATATATATATTGTAAGCAGGATCACTTGCCTACTTTAATAAATGTATTAAAAGAAAAGACTATTAAGTGAAACAAACATGCACAAGTGACCGTGAATTCTTGTATAATATTTGTCTCATTGGTACTATGACCTTTTTCTCTGAAGTTGTTATTGGTGAATGATGTTACAATTAACACTTGACTGTTGATTTGTTTTCCTAGGAAAGAAAGTATAGAGCAGCTTCTGTCGAATATATTCCACAAGGATAAAAACGAACCAGCTATAGTCAGTGCGATACAGATACTGCTGACATTACTGGAGACACGACGACCAACGTAAGCTTTTCTTTTATATCCTACAAAATGCTATTTCGTTTTGCTTTTAGATTTTTTAAAAGCTAAGAGTTGAGTTGTTGGTTATAAGCTACAATATCATGCCCTTGAATTTCAGGTGCTGAATCTTTTTCTGCTGTATAAACTATAAGTAAGTTTTATGTGAATGCATTACATAGGGATGCAGTTGAAAATATCATTTGATAAATACTCTTTATTGGCAGTATTTGGATTCTGGACATCTGGGTTTTGTAGTACTTAAAAAAATGTATGACTAGTCAAGGAATTTTGAACAGGACCAGTGATTGATATAAGTTGTCTCCTGCATATTACAATGTGTCATTGATGTAATATAGGGCAGTGTGATACTAGTATTTGTGATAACAAAGTTTATATGCATGATTAAGTTTATGGTTTTGTTTTTTTGTTTTTTTCACTTAAGCAGGAAAGGTGGTTGTTCTATAAATATGGCTTAGGAAGTGACTCACCACTTGGGGAAAAATATGTTTATACCTATTTTACATAATAATGAGTTCCAGTTGAATTAAAAACACTAGAGGAAAACTATGCAAACATTCAAAAGAATTATGGAATTGTGAAGAATTTTTAAGCATTTCTCTTTATACAGAAAGAAACTGTAATGAAAAAAGCTATATTTGGCCACATAAATTATTAAACCTCCCTACACATCCAAAAGCACTGTAATTTATTTCCCTTCCTCCCTTTCCAATAATTGAGTTTCTGAATGCTGTCCCATGTAGCTCTTGCAGTTAGAAATCGCTTCCACATGTGGAATATTTTCAAGTAATCGTCAGAACAATCACTCTAGAAGTTAGCTGTGTGCCAGGCAGTGTTCAGTTCTGTCTGCATTAGCATGATCCTCACGGCAGTCTTGGGAGAGACGTTGAGTAAGCCCACTTTCCCCATTTGAACAAATAACTGGGAAGAGAAGAGCCAGGACGTGAGCCAGGGCACAATTCCAGCAATGACGTTATTAACCACTGGTTTGCACTGATGTTCAGTTGACACCACATCCAGATAGAACTTTTCATTTGAACGGCATCCCTGCAGTTTTAGGCCCCTTCTTCCTGATACCCTTTCTCCCCACTTGGGCTCTGTCCTGCCCATTGGGTTTTGGGAGTCTCATTGCATTCATAAGTCTTCGTGTAGGAGTGGGTTCTAATGAGTATTGATTGAGCTTTTGGGAGAGGAGTAATTTAAGCCTTTTAAATAGAAAACCATGTTGATTAGCCAAGAAAAACTAGAATAAATGCAGGCCTGTTACTAACATCCAAATGGTAGGCAGTGTGGTATGCCCTGTACTTCAGGGTTCAGAGCTCCTGCTTTCCATATTTTCCAGCTAGAGAACTGCTAGTGGTGTAACAGGTACAAGGAAATTGGTGGTTGAAGTGAATGGAAAGAAATCACATACAATTTCCCACCTGGCTCTCTGGGCCTCTGGATTTCTGGTTGTGTCCATTGGTCCCTGTCGAATTATTACATGTTTATATAGCTGTTGTGTGCATATCTATATGCTGATATGGAACACCGTGATTTGTTCTGAAATTGTAATAAATATAATTAACTTGCTTTATTTTAAGATTTGAAGGCCATATAGAGATCTGTCCACCAGGCATGAGTCATTCAGCCTGTTTGGTCAACAAGAGTGTTTTAGAAGCCATCCGAGGAAGACTTGGATCTTTTCATGAACTCCTGCTTGAGCCACCTAAGGTAGGGCCGCTCTCTTAAACATGGCTGGCCAGCTTAATAATTTATTTAAACAGTCGTTAGAAAAAAATATGAACCTTCTAAGTAATAGAACTAGCTGTGACCAGCATGCACAAAATATGTTACAAGTACACTGTCAGTTGTCTTTATTGCTTTTGAGCTAGTTTTTAATTGGCTTTTATCTATATACTAGAGGAATTTCATGCACTGGGGAATGGGGGTGGTGTCCCTCAGCCCGGTGGCCTGCACCTTCTCACAGTCTGGGTGCCCTTGGGGAGATGTCTGACTGCTGCGGAGCCTTCTCCCGCCATTGCTGCTGTGCTCACCAGCGGTAAGCCCTGCTTCTGGCTGAGCAGTGCTTCCCTTGTGGGAGCTCACTGACCACCAGGAGGCTGCCCCTGCATTGAGCGTCTCCTCCCTGGTGGTCAGTGTGCATCATAGCGACTGGTCTTTCCACCTTTTGGTCCATTTATGTATTAGACTTTTATTAAATAGGATAATGTTTAAGTTAACAAATGTGTATAATTAAAATTTTTATTTTTTAATTTTTATTATTATTTTTTTTTTTACAGAGAGGAAGGGGGAGAGATAGAGAGCCAGAAACGTCGATGAGAGAGAAACATCGACCAGTTGCCTCTTGCACACCCCCTACCCGGGGATGTGCCCGCAACCAACATACATGCCCCTGACCGGAATCCAACCTGGGACCTTTCAGTCCGCAGACCGACGCTCTACCACTGAGCCAAACCGGCCTCAGCAAAATTAAAAATTTTTTAACCTGCTTAGGAAACTTATTCTTTTTATAAACTCTGGTTACTTATATGCCCATAAAATGAACACTTTTCTTCTCATAGCATATTATTTTCACATTTTTGAGGTAAAATGAACCTTGCAGGAATCGGTCTTGGAATTGGGGTTGTTTTATTCAGAGTTGGAGCAGTAGAGCATCTAATGGGCAGATGCTTGTTTAAAAAACTGTCAGTTGAATGTGACTTGGAGCCCAAGATTTTCCGCAGGGAGCATGTGTGTGCTGATGTAAAAGTGACTCTTTACTCGGGCAGGCCATGAGAGAGCACTGAGAACAGGCAATGAAGACCTGCAAAATGAGTCCAGGGGCCCCAGTCCACAGTGGTTTTATCACTCCAGCCCCTGCCTGCCCAATGGTGCACAGGGGTAGGGTAGGGTAGGGTAAGAGGCTCTCTCTCTGGCATCTGGAGGGTGGAACACTCAGGTCTAGAGAGTTCTGCCAGCACCAGCTCTTATGTGTTCCTTTTCCTTCAGCCCTATGTCACTGGATTCAGTGTCCTAGACATTGTAGCTGGAACTTTGGTGGTGTATGCTAGTTACTTCATTCAAAATGAAATGTTTTCTGTTTATTTAATCATTTTGTGGAGTGGGAACCCAGATACTTTATGTCCATTACCAAGGAAGAGTAGTTCAGTTTCTGGATGATCTCTTCAGATGGCTGGTGCTACAGTGATCAAATGTGCTCCACCTCCTCCATTCTGTCTTCCCTGCATTCAGCCTGCATGGGATTCCGGCCAGAGTGCTTGGCTGTTCTTTCCGGAAAAGTGCCTGTGTTGGTATTGAATATTTAACGGTCTGTGGCATCCCTCATGCCAGACCTGGGCAGAAGAAGAGGGAGAGTAAGGAAGAAAAAGGATTTACTTAGGAGGAGAGGAGAGAACAGCACAAGTGGAAGTTGGAAGAGGAAGAAAGATGAGAGAGAAGAGGGTGCATGATGAAGGTCCTGACCAGTTAATGTGGACGACCTTTCCATCTTCCTTGCAGAGGGACATCGAGAGTAGCATCTAATATGGACTTTCACACTCTTACTCTTCTTGGCCCCAATCCAAAGGGAGGTATTGTCTCATTTGGAGGAGTGAGTGTGTTCAGTGTGTCCTGATTTTACTGTCTGGTGTGGTGTGTGAGTGGATCATGGAGCTTTTTAAAATATCTGATGATTAGAGCTGTTGTACATGGAGTAAAACTGTGAGCCTCTCAACCCCCCGAAGGCTCGGGGAACAGAAAGGGGTGAGGATGCTGACGGGATGGGACACTGAAAGGACGACCACACAGCTGAACAGTTGGACTTGAGAGTCCGAAAGGTTCTGTGCCTATCTGTTGTGACTTCACACGGTAGGAACTCCCTTTTATGGACAAGAGCAGGTTTGAGGTTGATGCTGTTTCAAGGTTGTTGGCCAGAGGCAGCTTCTGAGTGTGGATCTTTGTTGCAGATTTGGCAAAGGCAGAGGCTGTGTTCCAAGACTATTTGTAACTCTTCTTGGTTTCTGGTCAGGTTTGACATATTGACTGGTTTTTAGCGACCCACGTAGCTTCCTGCTTTCTTTCTGTGGCAGTAAGAATGTTAAAATGGGGCACTTCATTTCTTAGAAAATGGTCCAAGGAAGTTGCTCGATTGTTTTCTCTTGTTACTTCATTATATCCTGAAGATGTAAATTTTCCTTCAGATATAGAATTCAGGCCAAGTTGTTTACAGTGTTAGATTACCTGGTGTTCATCCTTAGCACACACCCTGTCCCTTTCTGTTTGTTATCTAGTGGATTGCATTGGGAAGCCTTTTAATGGAAAGCTTTTTCTTCTCAGAAAAGTGTGATGAAGACGACATGGGGTGTGCTGGACCCTCCTGTCGGCAACACCCGGTTGAATGTGATTCGGTTGATATCCAGCCTGCTTCAGACAAACACCAGCAGTATCAATGCGGACCTCATGGAGCTGAACAGTATTGGGGTCATATTGGTAAGACTTCCCTGAACAGATGCTCCCATTTGCCCTTGGTATTTTATGGCCATATAACTCAAGGTATAACCTCACAAATTTACAATGCATGCTAGTGACTTTTCTCAGTCTTATGTGTAAATAAATGATCTTGAGTTAGTCATCAAATTTGAATGCTTTAAATTTGTCAGTAGTTATTTATGTAAAGAAAACTGTATTAGACTTTCAGAGATGATGAAGCCAGATTTTGCCGAGAAGTTCAGCCTGTGGTTAGTCACCCTCTTCAGGAGATTGTATGAACAGTGAATAACTGCTAGTTATAGCATTGTTTTCTATTCATTGTTTATCTTCTTTCCCCGGAGATATATCTGTTTATCATGTCTGAGACATGTCTGGTCTTTTGATTTGAGTCCAAAATTTCCCTTTGAAACAGCGGTGAGTCTGCTTGTCAGTGAAAGGGGGAAAGGAAGAGCCTAGGAAGGAGCTCCTCCCCAGTTTCAAAGTTTGTGCTTAGAATCCATAGGCCCCACGCTTGCTTTGTCCTGCCCCACCATCCGGAAGGTATGAGGTTAACACTTAGCAGATTTCACAGGTACCATCACACTGTCCATTTGGGGAGTTTAGGGTTGTTTCACAGGAGGATGTGTGGGTGTTTGATCTCTACATGAAAAGCAGTGCACATTAGAATGTGCACTTATTTCTGCTTATGTGATCTTGAACATCAAACACAGACTGTCTTTCAGATCATTCCCAGAAAAGAGATGCACTCATGCTGTTTATAGTGGAGCCAGATTTGAATTCACATCCAATTGCAAACCCATGCAAGGTTTTCAACTATACCATGTGCTTGCTAGCGTCACTGAGATACTTTCAGTTCAGCTTTGGTTAAATGACATGTCAGTGTAGGGCGTAAAGATCAGGAACATTTTGGATAAAGGTGAAATGTGAAAGGATAATAGTTTGTTTGGCAGCATAATTATTGCCCTAGGGGGCATAGTATTTGCCCTACTCTCTGGATAGAATATAAAACTCAAATATACATACCTTTCTACTTCTGTCTCTTTAATCTTAGTAGTTTAATCTTAGTATTGCTAATCTTTAGATAATAAATTCGATAAAACTCATAAGTGTATCATCATTTCTTATTCATTTGAGAGATTAGCTAACCAGACTCAATGATTTCCTAAATATATACATTAAATGTGTTTTATGCTTTTGGGGATTGTCTTTTCTTTTTGTGATATGTTACCTTTTCAGGTAATCAGAAAATCACTTGTTTTGCTCCATTCATTGACAGGTCTGAGTTTCAAATGCCCGAATGGTTGGTTATTCTTGGTTAATATGTGAGCACCTGAAGATTGGAGCCTATGTATTTCTTTCTGCCTTGTTGTGCCTAGCACTGTGCCTTGCACAAAAAGCCTTCAGTAAATATTTGTTAAATCAAAAGGAAATTGTCATAAATAGAGGCCCAGTGCATGAAATTTGTATACAGGTAGGGTCCCTAGCAGCTGCCAGCCAGGGCCTTCCTTTGTTTTGCGGCACCCCCTGGTGGTCAGCACATGTCAATCGAACTCAGGGTTGGTCAAACTCCCGAGGGGACACTTTGTATAGTAGGCATATATTTATTTATTTATATATATATTTCTTTTAAAATTATGTACTGAATTTAACGTCAGCATTAGCTGTCTTGAAAACATAAGAAGATACTCCCTTTCTCTTTGAGTAACTATTACCTTTTCTTCATCTGTTTATTGTTGGTATCTATATGATTTCATGAAAACTTTGGCATGTTGAAAGAGCAAATATCCTGTTATTTAGCCTATAAAGTGCTGTTTCAAATAAACTTGTGTTCTTTTAATAGTCCTATTGGACTAAGAACACATCATTTTTACTTTATTAAATACCATTTGGTCAGTATTTTAAAGCAGTGACTTAAATATTGAGGTAACTGAATAAAAATATGTTTGTTTGTTTGTTTGTTTGTTTGTTTGTTTTGTAGGACATGTTCTTCAAATATACATGGAATAACTTTTTACATACACAAGTGGAAATTTGTGTTGCACTGATACTTGCAAGTCCCTTTGAGAACACAGAAAATAGCACAATTACTGATCAGGAAACCACTGGTGACAATTTGTTGTTGAAACACGTAAGCTTACTTGACTTTTTTTTTCTGCTACTCCTGGTCATAGTGTTTTTCCACTTAAGTGTGAAATGAATTGTTATAGCTTACACTTAGAAAGTATAAGTATGTTGCCCTGGCCAGTGTCTTAGTTGATTGGATCATCATCCCATGCACTGAAGGGTTGTGGGTTTAATTCCTGGTCACGGTACATACCTAGGTTTTGTGTTCAACCTCCAGTTGGGGAGGCAACTGATCAATGTTTCTCTCTCACATCTGTGTTTTTTTCTCCCTCTCTGTCCTCTAAAATCAGTAAAAATAATATCCTCAGGTGAGGATTAAAAAGAAAGTACAAGTATTACTATGAATTCTGAGTTAAAAATTTTTCTTGATTCCATTTTAATTTTGGTCAGGCTCTGTATTTCTGGGCCCAGTGTCCATGGTTAATAAAACCTGGCTTTGCTTTAGGCCAATGGCTCATTGGTGTTAGTACTTGAAATATCGTCCTTTCCCAGTAGATGCACAGCTAAAGGTGTGGGTCCTGTCAGGAATCCCTGTAGTGTTCTGAGAGCCTCGGCCACATTGATTTAGCCAATAATTTAAGCTCTATTTAGCTTGCTGGGCTACACATACCACTATTGTATTCAATTAGCATTCTATCTCCCTTTAAAATGTGACACTATGACATATAAATATTAACTGGAATATTCCTTTTCATTCAGCTTTTTCAAAAATGTCAGTTAATAGAACGAATACTTGATGCCTGGGACATGAACGAGAAGAAACAGTAAGTGAATTGTTGGGTAGGAATTTAGTTTGATTTTTCATTTGAAGAAAATGTCCTTCCTTACCCTGGACAGAGAGCAGTGAAAGAGATTACATGGTATGTGGCACTTTATAGTTACAAACGCTTCTCCCTGGATGGCCAGGGTATTTCATTGTAACAACTATTTTTCTCATAATTTATTTTTTGATTTCTCAGTCTTTCTACCTCTTGAGGGGAAACCAGGGGTTTGGAGTACTACCCACCTCTGTGCTGCTTTTGAGACTTGCTAGTCCTTTTTGAATGGCTGTTTTTCTGAGAATAATGTGGAGTTGAAGGAAGCGTTGTCAGGTCCAGTCCGCCTCAGTGATGGTTGGACCTAGCACTCTGGTTCTGCGTACCCCATGTTCTCACTGTGCAGAAGTGTCACTTCATGGAACTAGAGGGAGGAATTGCCTACTTGTCAGGAAATTTCTATTAGCTGATGGGCAAGATTACTTGAAGTCTTAGTTGATGTGTGTCAGTAGTATTTTGCACAGATTTATTTTGTCCTAGTGATGGTGTTTGTAATAGGCGTTGGTCTAAATGAAAAGATGGATATAGTTGGGAAGGTTAGACCCTAAATGGGGAAAGGGACAAGGTGATACATGGGCCAGCCATGAGTGGATTACTTCTCTTGGCCAAGTCTTCAAATCAGCCAATATTTTAACTTGAGAAATGCTATTGGTAGATGATTATCTTTATTAAATGATTAAAATTTGATGACTTATACTAAAATGAAGCAGTTCCCTACGATCTATTTAAAGTCTGAAAAATAGTTTCACAAAAAGATAAAAAGGAAAGTCACAGAAACATGAAGCATCAATGAATGTGTGGGTTTTGTTGGGTTTTTAAAGCTAGTACTGGTTTCTTGGTTAGTTGATTGGTATATTTGAATAAACCTTGATCCATGGAGTGAGGCTATAGTATAATCTTTGAGCAGAGTTTCTGGCACCCCACCTCCCATCCTCACCCCCAAGCCTGGTAATATTCTGGCACTCGCTTTTCTGTTTCATCCCTCCGTCCTGTCAGGACTCTGAAGGTCTGTCCTCTCCTGTCAGGGCCCAGGGAGGACGACGGCATGGCTACATGGGACACCTGACGAGGATAGCTAACTGCATCGTGCACAGCACTGACAAGGGCCCTAATAGCGCACTGGTGCAGCAGCTTATCAAAGGTAAGTGCTTCTTGGAGTCTCATCACATTTTTGTAAGGTCAGAGAAAGGATTTAAGGATAAAATGGAAATACTCTGTCATTTGTAATAGTTCTCTGTGGAATTTTTTAAATAATTATCTGAAGACTTGAATGAATTTCTTGAGAAAGTTCTGAACAATGTAGTTCTTTACTGGTCTCATTTCTGCAGTCTTTTAGCAGGTATTTCAGGTTTGGCTGAGCTCAGCACACTAGAGTTACCCACCTTCTAAGAGCACTGCTCAGTGACCTGGTCCTTGAGCTCTAATCACTCTTGCTTTCTCTTTCCTTCTGAAGACCAGCTGTGTAGCCTGTGGATTGAGTCCTTTAACTGGGGCATTTGTCCAAATCTCCATTACTAACACAGAACTCTTTCATTGAAATTAACTAACATTGAAATTTTGTCAGCCCAGGTTACTTGGAAGAAAGTGTGTGGGTGCCTTTTATACTGGCACTCAGACCCTGGCCCGGTCTGTCCCCTCTAAAACGAGAGAGCTCTGTGTGCCAGCAGAATCACTAGTCCTGGGACTTACTCTGAAAAATCTTCACCTTTGTAGCACACAGTGCTTTCAGAGTTAACGTGATGAAAATCGTTTTTCACTCTCTTCTTCATTTACCTTTTAAGAATGTTTACAAGAGGCTATTATCTATGGGATGTACATTCAAAGAATAGCTGTTGCCCCAAAATGGAAAAATTGGGGTTTGTCCACTTGGAATTTTGCTTCTCGAGAGAGGTATAAGCCAAGTCATCACAGGTTATCTGTCTGTTCTTACCAAGGAGAAGTGGCCGTGTGTGTGTGTGTGTGTGTGTGTGTGTGTGTGTGTGTGTAGAGAGATGGTTTTTCTAGATTGGTCTCTTGTATGGTGGTTGCTTGCCAGTGCTGTGTGCTGGTGCATGCAAGCGTGTATTTAAAGCAGAATTGTAGATGAAGCTGTAGTCTATGACAGTAAGGCCTCCAAAATTATAGCTGTGGTTTCCTTTTCTCAGAAAAGGCGTTATATATCCTTTTCTTTAAAAGTTCTTTAGAACGTAGAATTTCACTATTGCATCTGATCCATGTGTTGGCCTATGGCACAAACATTTAGGAAATATTATTTTTTATCAATTTGAAAAGCCATACTGAAACATCCTTTGGTCAGATGTCAATCAGAGTACCTCAAGAAAATGTGCAGGAGCCAACATTTGCGGCATTGTCTAAACTTAGGTGATGGTGAAGAAAGATGGCATTCTTCTACCTTAAAGACCTGTTGCCTTTCTCAGAAGAGTTTATTTGAAACACTCACATTTTCCAGTTTGTTTTTAACCAAAAGATTTTTAAAAACATGTTACATTTACAGTTGCTAAGGGCTTTTGACATCAAGCATAGAGTTTTGGGGAGTGAGAGTTCTGGTCCTAAAAGCCCTCAGGTTCCCCTGAGTTCACCTTTGGGAACTGCTTGGTGGGCCCCCTGTTACCGGGTGAGTTTATTTGCCTGAGTGGGTTACTATGGTAATGACACTTTTCTCCTCCTTTCCCTCTAAAGATCTTCCAGACGACCTCAGGGAGCGATGGGAGACCTTCTGCACAACTTCCTTAGGAGAAACTAACAAGAGGAACACGGTAGATCTAGTAGGTTTTACAAGGTTAAATTTCTATGGTTTCAGGGCACTTAGCCTTTGCTCAAATTTTCAGAAAGACGTGAAGATCTTCCATTTGTCCCGGTAATAGTGTATCAAAGATAAGCTCATTTATTTTTTTTACTAAGAAGACAGGTCAGAATTCGCATTATATTTGCTAATTTGCCTAGTCAGCTCCTAATTCCTGCCTGGGATGGCACAGGGGCACAAGGAAGCCACGATGCTCCTTCTCACACCAGAGGTGGTTTCTGTTCCCTAGTCCCCTGCTCCCCGAGCACCTCAGCCACACGGCTGCAGCCACTCCGTCAGGCTGGTTGCCTTCTGCCTCAGGTAACGGTGACCCTTGGTGGTCAGAAAACCTAAATATTCCTCTGGATGGTTCCTAATGTCACTCAGTTTAATTGACCCTTGTTTAAGATCGATCTTAGCGGTAGAAAATTTATAGATGCCTTTGAAACCCCAGTTTAAAGCCTTAACAGATTGGTACTTTTAGCCAGGGAATAATGGCATTGATAATGTTTTTTAAAATTATATTGGACTTTGGAATGCATTTTTTTTTTTAATAACACATTAAGTTTTAAGGTGAGTATTGCCTTTGCTTTTAAGATGTGGGAAAGTATTTCCTCTCATAAGCATATGGCAGCCAATGATTGAGGTGGTGGCTTTCCCTCCACACGGAAGTGGGTATGTCAGACATTGAATTTTATAATTGAAATCCAAATCCAGCAGCCACAATCTTGAATTTCTAATAAACAGTAACTCCTCAATTATTAGACAATCTAGTCTCTGGCAGCCTTCTCTGTTCAAAATGGAATTTAGAAGCAGGAGAGAAATGGAAAGGCTGAGGCAGATATAGATGGTCACCAGACCATCCCAAGCCACACCCGAAGGGCCTGTTGCCTCCTTCGTTGTAGATTGTCTAACAGGTTTGGTTATCTTTTTCCAGGCTCTTGACAGGTTGGTGGGCTAATGTCTTGTTAAGGTGGGCATATGATAGAACCAGTAAGTATTAGGATTTGGAGGAATTACGAAGTTAAGAAATAACCATAAAAAGGGAGATGTGTAGGGCTATTTAATTAAAACAGGTCTTGTGGCCCTTCGTGCTGAGTGTATTATAGCCCAATAGAGAAACACATTCACTTTGGCTGCCAAGTCATCAAGAAGGGTGAAGTAATTTTTCCTGAATGTAGTACCCATGCCGGAGTTGCTACATTGTTATGTTGCCCTGGCCTGTTAGTGTTTTCCTAGTCTCAGCAAGGATTTGTTCATTTACATACCACACACTTAACTCCATCCTACTGGCTGTGGGCTTGAGGAGTTGTTGGTTATGTACCAGCCCCAAGCTCCTGTCACTTTTCCCCCTGGGAGAGCTCTGGAGTACTTGAATCGTTTGAGCCCATCAGCAGATGCGTAATATTGCTTATGCTTTTATGTTGGGAGTTTATTGTGAATGAAATTTGATATTTTAATTATATCCAGAGACCTTCGTGTTTTGACTAAGCCCCCAAACTGTGGATATTGGTAAGGACTCAGATAGAGTAAGTTTAGATGACGTAGGAAATTTTTTTGTGCGTGCTTTGGAAAATTGGATTTCATTCTCAAGGGCGAGAATGAAAAGTTTTGATGTTCTTTCCCAGTACTGATGAGATAGTTTATGGAGATTTTTTGTGGACAGTAACACAGAATTGCACAAATGGCCCTGGTTGGTGGTTTAGTGGTTAGAGTGAGGCTATGCACTGAAGAGTCTCGTGTTTGATTGCCAGTTCAAGAACATGTACCTGGGTTGCAGGTTCGATCCCCATCCCCAGTCAAGGCGTATGCATGAGGCAACCAATCGATGTGTCTCTCTCACTTCCTCCCTCACTTCTACTCTCTCTAAAAATCAAATGAAAAAATATTCTCGGATAAGAATTAATAAAAACAAACAAGCCCCACACAAATGTGCACATATGAATTGCCTGGAGATCCATCAGGTTCTGGTTGAACCTCTAAGAGTTGGTGGTTCTAACCTGCTCCAAGTCAGAGGTTAGCAGTCAAGTCAAGTCACGCTTATGATTCCCTTAGCAGCCTAATCAGCAAAGATGAAAGAAAACACTTGTTTTTTTCCTGTAACAGCAGTTAGTAAAACAATTTTTTTTATAATTGATTTTTTTTTATTGATTATAAGGTATTACATATGTGTCCACATCCCCATTGCCTCCCCACCCCACTCCCATACATGCCTTCACCGCTCTACTGACTCTGTCCATTGGTTATGCTTATTTGCATGCATACAAGTCTTTTGGTTTTTTAAGAAAGAGAATAACATCTCAAGAGCTATCTTTCACTGCAGCATCAAGAAGGTGCTTAGAATATATCTGGCCTGGCAAGAGTGATCGTATATACTTGTTACTTTTTAAAAAGTCATGATTCTATGTTCTCATTTAGTGGTTTACTAGTACTCATTAATTCAATAAATATTTGAATGGCTGCGATGTGCCAGACACAAGGACGCTTTACTAAATCAGATTGGCAGAAACCCTTGGATAAATGGATGGATACACTCCCAAAGAGGAGTGCAGTTTTAAATGAGGTGGTCTATGAAATCTACATTGAGAAGGTGACTTTTCCAGAGCCTTGATGGCAGTGAGGGAGGAAGGGTGAGTGCCAAGGACTGAGATTGGGGTGTTTTCCGTGTGTGCAGAAGCTGCCACAGTGTCCTCAATTGAGCAAGGGAAGGAGAGAATGGGACGTGAGGTCTGAGAGGTCAGATCTTGCGCAGCTTCTAGTCCACAGAAAGCCCTTCATGTTGTGATCTTGGTATGATGAAGAGCCATCAGCTGAGGCACTAACAAGTGATGTATGTTTTAAAAGATGATTATGGCTGCTGGATTGAGGCTAGAATATATTGAGCATGCAGGGAGACTAGTTAGATGATGATGACCCCATTATCCAGATGAGAAGTAATTGGTGCTCAAACTAGGAAGGTAATAAAGATTTGATGATTGGCTGGGTGATGGGCACACAATGCAATATATACAGATTATGTATCATAGAAATCTACGCTTGAAACCCACTTAATCTTATTAACCAATATCACTCCCAGTAAATTTAATTTAAAAAGATTTAATGAGAGGTAATGGGATTCTAGGTTCTTACATATATATTAATTGATTTTTAGAGAGAGAGAAACAGCAGTGGGTTGTCTCCTGTACATGTCCTGACCAGGGATTAATTCCACAACCCAAGTATGTGCTCTGACCAAGAATTGAACCTGCCACCTTCTGGTATACCGGACAACACTTCAAGCATCTGAGCAAGGCTAGGTTATATTTTGACAACAGAGTGGATAGATGTTTGTGAGACAGAAAAAACAAGATGACTTGAAAATTTAGCTGAAGGAGAAGAATGAAGGTGGCATTTACTGAAACGGAATGCCTTAAAAGGCTGTGTTTAGAAGTTTAGATCAGGGACTCATAGTGGATACATCTGTATAATGAACTACTGGTATTCTAATTAGCAAGTTTTCCCCTGTAGGTAAATTAAATTGTCTTTTTACCTCAAAGTATTCAATCAGAATCCCCACATTTAAAAATATGTATATTTTTATTGATTTCAGAGAGGAAGGGAGCGGAAGAGAGAGATAGAAACATCAATGATGAGAATCATTGATTGGCTGCCTCCTACATGCCCCCTATTGGGGATTGAGCCACAACCAGGCATATGCCCTTGACCGAAATCGAACCCAGGACCCTTTAGTCTGCAGGCCAATGCTTTATCCACCGAGCTAAACCATCTAGGGCAGAATCCCCACATCTTTCAATAACATACTTACAAAGGTGTATATACATGCATTTTGTTACTATTAATAATAACTTTCTAAAACAGTTTCTTTTTGGATAAAAATATTATTTTAGATACCTCCTAGAATTGCTTTGATATCTGGTGCACATTAGTTGCTCAAGAAAAGCTAGTTTCTTTCTCTTTAATAAGCTAAATATCTTACATTGTAGCAAAAAGTAAAAGTCTGCATGAGCATATGTTGTATCCTTTTTAAACTTAGACAGGAGTAGCCACCTCTTTTTTTGGTTCTCTCTTGTTATGTTCACCTTGCTTGCTCTGTGAATTGCCTTTAATTCTGCACCCCACCTTGGTGTAAAACACACAGTGGCTTCATATGACTCTGGCACTAGCCTGCCAGCCAAGTAGCCCAAAGCTCCTCTAAATCTATTGCAGTGGAACCACTTGACCCACTCTTGATAGCAATGGCCCCAGGAAAAGCCAGCTGCCAAGATGAAGCAGTATTCTGCCGCCGCCTCTGCATTCTGACTGGCACTCCTGGCATATCTCATCTTCCCCACATCTTTCCCCATTAACTTGCTACAGTATGATTGAATGAAGCAGGTTTCCTTTATTGACCACAAATTCTGCCTCTTGATTTCATCAGACCAGATTCAAAATTAGGGTGTGAGTGCGTTCTCTAGACCTTAGGGGGCATAGAAAGAGAACGAACTTAAAATGCTGGGTCATTAACTTGGGCTTAGTATCTTTACCACAGATGATCAGCCGTAGAGAGAGGTTAATTTTCAGGCTGTAATTAGGGCAGAATTTCACAAGCTCTACTACATACAGAACTATTTAGATTCTACTTTGGGCATAAACCGGTGTTGAAACCTCAAAAATCAGATTTGCAGGTTCTGTATCTCCTCGGTATTTGGCACAGTTTCTAGGGCTGGTAGGTAGTGGCCTCTTGTGTCCTCTCCTGATGACAGTGGTCTCTGCCCACCACACTTGTACAGTAAGCTTAGGAAGAGTAACTCAAAAAGTGTGTAAATTACCCTCAGAAGTTTCGTGCTGGTTTTTAGGATGTACAGATTATTTCTGTTTGTTACTTCCTATATAGCAGTTTTTGCTATTAGTACTATTAGTCTTTTGTCTTCATTCCTAATTGTTAATACATTTCTCCCTAATATTATGTGACATTTGCAAATTAATAAAAATCACCATGAATTGGTGAGCAGAGTTCATGTTTGCATTTTTGCTTAATTAATGAATTGATTATAAATTCTGAGCACATGGACGGTACTTTTTAAGGGGTGGAAAGTTTGGGGTCTTTTTACAAGCAGAGAACTATTAACTCAAATGCTTAGAGTGGGCAGGAAATGCAAGAATTTAAAGTGTAATCTTTTAGTGGCTGAATAGTAATTCCTGGGAATTGCAGTTTTAGCTCTCAGGCTTGGCACATATGAATTATTTTTATATTTCATCTGAGCCATTCCTTCTGCCTTCCCTTTGTAAACATTTTATAGGAGATAAAATCACTTGAGGGGAGTAACTCATCTCTTACTGTTTTCTGGTGATGCTAGCATGAGTGAAGTCACCACAAGTGGGCGGCAGAGGGCAGGAAGCCAACCGTCTGGTTGAGTGAAGTGCACCCATGAATATCGGGTGGGTTTTACAATTAACTGTTACTTAGTTTTGTTTTTGTTGTTGTAATTTTCCGTAAAAATGATGATGCAAATGTCCAAAGCTTTTCTCTGTTAAATAGTCTTTTACATTTTTATGCACATAGGTTACAACCTGCCATATTCATTCATCCAGTGATGATGAAATTGACTTTAAAGAAACGGGTTTCTCACAGGATTCTTCTTTGCAGCAAGTGAGTCATGCCTAAAGCTTTGCTTTTGTTTTTATTTTTAAATGCTTAGTCCCTTTGCCATTTATGAATCCATTTGGAGACAGATTATGTGTTAGGATGTAATTTAGGGTTCCGTATTTTCCGGCTTATAAGACGACCCCCTAATTTTACAGTTAAAACATAGGTTTAGGCCCATATTCGCTGTATAAGACTACCCCCCCACTTTAAAAAAAAAAAAAAAAAAGACTTACTTTGCTGTCAAGATCTGCAGGTAATTTTTGTGCAATTTTGGTCTTTTGCCCCCGATTTTCGTTTGATTTTTTTTTTTTTTTTTTTTTGTTTCAAAAGTCATCTTATACGCCGGAAAATATAGTACTTATTAGTTAGCAAAAGCATTTAAATAGGAAGTGTTGGATATGTGAGAAGAAGGTTTGTGTTGATGATATTTCTAGGAAATGTTTCATGCTTGGTAACAATGATGATTTGGGTAAGTTTTAAATGAACAGAATAGCTCAGTAAGCGACTCAAACATGCTCGCTATGTAGACCTTTAAATAGTTAAGGATTCCTGCAGTAGAGAACTCAGGGTAAAAATAATAGGAATGAGACCTTTTTAATGTCACAAATATCCCTGAACCAAATAGCTTATATGTTTCTAATACCTTTAATGTCTATTATAGTGACTTCTAAATTAAATTCTAGTTGAAGCAATTTGCCACCCTCCCTTCCTGCCCCCAAACTTATCTCTACTTATCAGTTGCTTATAATTGTTGTGAGGGAGAAAACAGGCTGTAAAAATAAATGTACAGACTTATCATCCACTGGTGGTTCTTGGAAAGGGGACAAATTATTTCACCTGGGTATCAAGTTTGGGAGCTAAAAATAGAAGCCCTTTTAAAAGTCATCAGCTCTTCATATGGAGAAGTCGACCAGATTTTCACATATCAGTTCCTTTGGTGTGACAACAGAATGAATGTGTTCATCTTCCCACCCTGAGTGTTGCTTAGCTTCTTTTTCCTCAACCTGTAAACCTCATTTTTCCCGGGGCCAGGATGAAGCATCTAGTGGTTATACTGGCCTGTCTTTGGCATCCAAGTAGGCTGTCACTACACTTCCAGTGTAGGTTGAGCTAAGTATTTGCTTGGTTTTGATAATAAGGCACATTCACATTTTCAAGATATGTCTGCAATGGCTTTTCCACCGTTGGTTGGCCTTTCTTTTGATTTTCTTTTTTTTTTTTAATACATTTTTATTGATTGTTAGAGAGGAAGGGAGAAGGGAGAGGGAGAGAGAAACATCATCAATTGGTGCCTTCTAAACATACCCCGACCAGGACCAAACCGGCAACCTGGGTATATACCATGACCAGGTAATGAACTGGAGACCTTTTCATGCATAGGATGATACCCAACTGAAATACACCAACCAGGGCTCTCTCTTGATTCTTGACATGTCTCTTGAATTTGAAGCCAGCCTCCAAGGTTAGGAAAAGGGGCAGCCATCCTATAGGGGGTGCTGTTGAGCAGCAAGGCCTTCCTGTGGATGGCAGCAATTCCCTCAATGCCAACTGTCCTACATTGGCTTGCGGGTCAGCAGCATCTGCCACCCAAGGTGCCCTCCTGGCTTGCTGTGAGCCCTCATGCCTGCAAGCAATCCTTTCTTGACCCGAGTTCTCTGGTGCTTCCCCAGGAAGCACTTTGACGAAACCTTCCCCTCCACTGGAGCACTGAAAGGGTCCACTTAACCTAGCGTGAACCCCTGCTGCACATTGCTCCACCCACAGTGAAGCATGATGGTGGAGAAGGTAAACCACCACGGTGATTTTGTACCTGTCCAAAGAACTTGAAGATGAAGAGTCCCCTAGACATCCATTGACACATAAGCTAATAAACGTGGAGCTTCGGGCCACTGATTTAATCAAAGGTGTCTGGAAATGGACCCCTTATTTCTTGGGAAACCTGGTTTTAGCGTTATAATTGTTCTGGGATAAATTTCTGACTTTCATGTGGTTTGACAGACAGTTGATGTGCACACGAAGTAACTCAGTCACAAAACTGCCTGGGTAACAGCTCTCACCAGGTTTATTCCTGTGGATTTTGTCCACTTTGTGTAGCCTTCTGAAAGTAGGAAAGTAACTGTTCTTTCCTGATTGACAGGCATTCAATAAAGTTTTGCATGTTAAAACCAGTCATGCGTCATCAAAGAAAAAAGGCATTTTTTTCTTTTTCATTTGAGAATGAATATGAGTCTAGGTTACTTTAGTCTAGAGCTCTTTTTCATATGAATGAGAACTTAAAGTTAGATCTCATGGAGTCCCGAGGGTAGAGAGCTTAGGGAGATCATTAGATAACGTTTCCTGAGCACGTCATCTGTGTAGCCACGTTTGGCTCGGGGCATTGTTTTGCTTCCCATCCCTGTGGTTTCCTCACCACTGGTGGTTGACTTTTTTTCCTTGTAAGTCAGCCTAACAGGTGTGGAGGGTGAGGTCTCCTAGCCTCCTCCTGCTCCTCACTCCAGACAGGTTTGTCAGGAGGCAGGCAGGTCAGACAGTGGCCTGGTGTCTGTTTCCCAGGTGGCACCACCAAAGAGATTGTTAATGAAGCAGTGGGCTCACTTCCCAGTGACTCGTACCTCCCTGACTTTGGCCAGGATGTTAGTTCTGGGAAGTATGGTTCTTCTGTTTTTTAATAATGAAAAGATTTTAAAAGCCATGTGGTGCTTTCCAGATTTGGATTCCTCAGAGTTCAAAGAACTTTTTATGTAGCTTTAAATAGAGTACAGTAACATCTTCACTTACATGGGTTTAGTAAGCTTTGATGCTTTCTTTATTAGTGAAAATCAGGTTTGAAACCTGAAATTCTTTGCTAGTTTATATCTGTGTAGAAGCTATAATAAACTTAGCATTAATGAGGACTAACAACACAGTTTAACATCTATTTATACAGCATTTACTTTGTGTTAGGTATAAGCAACCTACAGGTGAATTAAAGTGTGCAGGAGGCAGGAGGATGTGCTGTTTTATATGCAAATACTCTACACAGTTTTATAAGGGAAGTGAACATCAATCTATGGATACTGAGGGACGATTGTATGTACATAAATGTAGGCATTGACATACACATTTATAATACATTTAGAATTCGCATTCTGTTTATAAAGCAGCTAAAATATCAGGAAGCATTTAAAGGAACACTTTTGGTAATATTTCTTCCCTTTTACACCCAAAAGACTTACAATAGGATCTCTAGAAGTACAAAAGAAAATAAAAGGAAAAGGTCAAACAAAATAATTGAGGAAGACCTTTTCCCTGTGTGACCATATTTCCGATAACTCAGAGCCTGGGCTGTGCTGCTTGCTCTTTCAGGAAGACGACTCCTCGTTTCTCTAGCACGTCTTCGCAGTTACCAAGCGTTATTTTAACTTGTAAAAGAGCTGGTTTCTTCCTTTTTGATTTAATGAATTGCAATGCTACACATCATATTTTCCAACAACAAATTCAAGACGGTCCCAGATCCCCACAACCCAGCCTTGGTGTGCCTTACTAACAGCTGCCTGCAAGGCAGGCCCTGGCCCATGTGCTCATATATGTCATGTCTGGGCAAGAAGGGGCCGCCTGAAAGGGTGAGAATGAAGAGATGGCAGAGGGTATCTGGAGTTCGAGCAAGAGGTGAGGTGTTAGGTTTCAGTAAAGTAGATAAAGCTTTTTTCAGACCTAAGGAAAAGAGGCCTTCCAAAGCCAGATATAAGGTTTATTTTTTAATTACCCACAACTTGGAATATTCATGCCATAATTCCCTGCCACCAGAACGAATGGTCAGGAAGGAAGGACAGGGCACGTCTGCAGCAATTTGCAGATGGAATCCAAGATCTCTCCTCAGAGAGGACGACTGGGCCACAGCCTCCCTCCCAGCAGGTGCCTCTGGGGTGACGCCTTTAGCTCAGCCACACCTGCTGCTCATGGCCCCTGTGTGGACTCCCCTGCAGGGAGGAGTGATCCTATCTGTCCATGGGCATCACACACACGTTTTTGTTTCCATACTTATTATTGGGGTAGATTGAAAGTGGTACTTACTTATATTTATAAATGCTTTACTCCTGATCCATAGCATAGAACTTGCCTTGGGCCTGCTTGTTCTTTTAAATTAGAATATCAACATTTTTGTGGAGTTCATTTTAACATTTCCCCCATTTCTCACCTAAGAAACCCCCAGTGAGCTGGGCTCTGGAGAAGTGGTGTAGGAAACAGTGTTGTAGACTTTTCAGAGTGGTTTTGGATTAGTATTAGAACTTTCTGTCCTCTCTGTAAGGTAGGTAGGATAGAAGTTAGTTTTACACTCATCCCAATTTCTAAAACCTGAATCTTTTTCTTCTTTAGACAGACATTGTGTTTGTAGTGTTGTGGATGTTCTCTAAGGCTGTGTGGATGGAATGGAATGGGGCAGGGGGTGCAGGGAGGGGAGGTGGGTGGTCACCACTGGTTGGATCTTAGCTGGTTGGTGGTGTCCAGAGGTAGCCAGTGCACCTTATGATTTCAGATTGTCACATGTCGCTTGAATTACCTCTTTGAACAAACAACCCAATCCTCTCTCAAGATGATTTGCAATAGAGGACAGAGTGGTCCCTTAACATTTATTACAGTGACGTGTGCATTGAAATGACTTGTAGACCAAATTCCAAACATTTCCTCTTGGGCAAATTATGTCTGAAATTATTAGAAGTTTTTCTTAGAAAACACACCAACTTTTAAAGCCTTAGGGCTAGATAGATAAGGTGGTTTCTGAAACACAGTGGGCAAGTAGTCTGTAGAATGTCATTAGAATCATTATATCACTGTCACTGGTCCTGGGGTTGCCAGGCCTTTTCTGATTATCAGATGCAACAAATGACGTCCAATTTTATTGACCAGTTTGGCTTCAACGATGAGAAGTTTGCAGATCAAGATGACATTGGCAAGTGAGTATATTTTCCTGCTTTCATAATTGTTTCGTAATCTCCTGCTCTTTGTGAGACATTTTGGATTTTCCTGGATTCTTGGAACTTGTCTGCATCCATGAGTCAGGAGGAACTTAACCTTCCAGGTTAGTTCTAACGTCTTTGGGCTTGACCTGTTTCACAGAGGTTTATTTTTACTAAAAACTTAATTCATTCTTCTGCTATTTAGTGATTAGTGTCAGGTGGCAGAACTAAAGCAGGAAATCCCTGTGCTACTTCCCAGGTTTGAGCAGCACCTTCCCCCACAGCACACAGTGAGGGTGCATATTGTGGCAGGAGCGGCTCCACCCCTGTGTTCCCTTCTCTAAGGTGCTCACCCTAAGGCAGAAGCCAGGCAGCTAGACTACTCATTCTGCAGTCAGGGTAAGAGAACACAGCAAGGGGCACTGCTGGTGCTACAGAAAATAGCAGGTAGAAGCTTGGGTGATCCTCAGGAATGGAAACAGACGGTCTAGCATCTTCCCTGGGGGAATAACGCTTTTCAGAGACAGGAAGCATGGCTCACTGAAAACAAAAGTTTTGAATGTTGGATGGCTGCTCTCACAGGAGACTCCCTGACGACGCTCAGGAATACCAGATTTTAGGGTTCTCGCAATAGTTTGTTGAACTACAGCCAGTGGAGGTTGTTGTCTATTCCAACACACTGTCACTGCCATTTAATAGGCCACGTTGGCACCCTGTGCTTCAGACTCCACTGTTAGCCGCAGGAAAGGAGAGCTGTCAGTAGCTCTGAGAAATCCAAAGGGAGTGGAGTATTCATGTCTGAACCCCAGGGGCACACACACTGGAACCTGTAAGCTCCCCACACAGCATCTCAGCACTTGCTGTCTGCACTCATTCAATGCTACTTGTTAGGATTCCATAGTCTCTTTGAAATTTGTATTGGGGGACTTAAAATAAAATAATGGCTGATTAGATCTTTACCTATTCAAAAGTTATGTTACCAGGCTCTGAACTTTTTTACTCCTTACTGTATTCCTAATGATGCCATATTCAAGGCTAAGATTTCAGGGATAGCTAAGTATTTTATATATGACTTTGGCTTTACCTGGAGAAGCTCAGGCTCCACTGTCAGCCACAGGAGTTGAGCTTTTTATATTGTGAGTATCTTTTTTCCTGGTTATGGAGCCATAGTTGTCCATGGATGTTAAAAATCTTTTACACGATGTCTTTGAGGGTGTGCTTATTGTTTCTCAAAAGGCTTCTATTTCAGCCTTCCCATTTAAAAAAAAAATAAAAATCTCTCTTTTAAAAAAAAATATATTTTTGTTGACTTTTAGAGAGAAAGAAAGGGAGAGGGATAGAAAGGTAGAAATATTGATGAGAGAGGAAGTCATTGATTGGCTGCCTCCTGCACGGCCCCCACTGGGGATTGAGCCCGCGATCTGGGCATGTGCCCTGACCGGGAATTGAACTGGTAACCTCTTGGTTCCTGGATCACCACTCAACTGCTGAGCCATACCAGCTGGCCAGCCTTTCCATTTTATATAAATTCCTTAATTCCAAAGGAGAATGTATCATTTAATGCAAGAAGGGTATGTGTTCTTTTAATGTATACAGATTTTAATGATAGTGTAAATATTTAAAACTTGGGAAATTTCATGAATACTGTTTCTGTGAGTCCAGATAATTAACTATTTCTACACTTATATTTTGTTTACAGTGTTTCTTTTGATCGGGTATCAGACATCAACTTCACCCTCAATACAAATGAAAGTGTAAGTATTAATTTACAAGTGGGAACTGGGTGAGTCAGGCTTTATATGGGTGCTGTGTACACCAGGGGAACTCTGGGCCAGCAAGTTTCATCTCAGATCGGTGCTTTTTCACCCACTCACATGGCCTGCCTGGCCCTGTGGCTAAGATGCACAGGGCTAATAAAACCAGGGCCACTTGTGATTGCAGTGTAGACGTTTAGCTTCAAAGAATGCAGTTTGATGCTAGCCTGCTGCCTTTTTCTGCTGTATGTCAGCAGAACTTGGGCCAGATCAGCACCAGTCTCTTAGCCCCAAGCAGTTCTGAAACACCAAGTCTCCCACATCAGCAGCTGATCTAGTGAGTGGATTAGCTTCACTGGGTTGGACACAGTCTTTGTGGTTGTTAATCCTCACCTGAGGATATTTTCCTATTGACTTTTTAGAGAGAGTGGAGGGGGGTGGGAGACTGAGAGAGAGAAACATCAATGTGAGAGCGAGACATTGGAATTGAGCCTGCAACTGAGTTACGTGCCCTTCATTAGAAAAAAACATCGATGTGAGAGATACATTGATTGATTGCCTCCCACACACGATTGAGCCTGCAACTAAGTAATGTACCCTTCACCAGAATTGAATCTGAGGGCTGATGGTCTATCCACTAAGCCAAACCAACTAAGCAACATAATTTTGATTTTTCGGTTGATTAGTGTGAGAGACCACTGGTTTATTGGTTGATGTGATAAGGTAGACAGTGCTGACTCTAATAGGTGCTCATTACTGCTTAGCTGGACTGGAAAACCGGAGGAAACACAGGCTGCTTTTTGTGTTCCAACAGGCCTAAGACTGCACCGAGGTGGGCGGTGCTTTACTAGATGAATGTGCGTCCACTGGTTCTGAATCCAGTCTTATCGGGGGAACTTTCTGTCATTCCTTCCGCGGAGGCTGACACTGGATATTTGCATTGTATTTTGGTGTATGTGAGCCGCACTGCTTTTTAAAGGAACTAGAAGAATGCAGTTTACAGTGTTCATTTTGGGAGATTTGAGCTTTAAATTTTGTTCTTTTCCTCCTCGTTTTTATTTAGGGAAACATTGCCCTGTTTGAAGCATGTTGTAAGGAAAGAATCCAGCAGTTTGATGATGGCGGCTCTGATGAGGAAGACATCTGGGAGGAGAAGCACATTGCGTTTACACCAGAATCCCAAAGACGGTCCAGGTAAAGCAGAGTCTGTTCCATTAGCAGTAATATCCAGTGCATGAAGCAAAGATTGTTCATAGAAATCATTGTATCTTCTCCCAACGGGTCTATCTGACCTGGAAACCAAAGCTTTTGTCATGATCAGAAATACCCTGGCTAATTGCTGTGAGCTGGTGCTAGTACTTACGTCTGTAGGGTGATAGAATGGACGAATCCAGAAGACCTGCTTGAAAATGCTGGGTCATAAAGTTCCAGAAATGCGTGTATGTGCAGTTCGTGAAAAGTTGTGACATAGACTCTCCTGACTGGGAAGTGATGCCTAGGAATGTGGTCACAGAGTGCTTTGAATAGCTATTCCTCACCAGTAATAGCAGCAGCTGGGTTGTGGGTTGTTCCTTACACAGACCGAGTGTTGCCCCAAGGATGGAGAAGTTGTTTCTAAAAGCTAATCTAATATGGGGAGACAGACTCATGTCAATGGATATCCATCAGAGTCAGTTGAGAGTTTTTTTCTTCCCCAAATTTTTAAGTCACTGTATCATAGGAACCTAAATAGATTTGCTTCTGTACACGGAGAGTTCTTGTCATCTGAGTATTCATTGTCAGAATCTTTATAGTTATAACTTGGTTGCAGGCAAATACCCAGTAGGAATTGTGCAGGAGGTAGCCGATCAATGTTTCTCTCTCATCAATGTTTCTAACTCTCTATCCCTCTCCCTTCCTCTCTGTAAAAAAAATCAATGAAATTTATATTTTTAAAAAAAGAAATTCCCTTTTACCTCTAGTTTGCTGAGAATTCTTAGAAATTCTCATGATGGATTCAGCCACATTTATTGACTGAATTTCAAATGCTAAACTAACTCTGTGTTCCCGGAATAAACCCATGTTTGGCCCTCATATATTGTCACATTAATTTGCTAAAGTTTTAAAAAGGACTTTTTGGCTTTAGCCAGTGTGGCTCATTGGCTGGTGTGCCGCGCCAGCACAGCCTAGGGTTTGGCAAGCCTAATGGGGACTGGCGAAGGGTGAAGAAAAGACAGACAGAGTAAGCTGGGTCTAGGTGGATCTCCTACAGAAAAAGACCCAGACTGCAAGCTGACAGTTTATTTTATAGCCAGAGGTAAACAAGGTAGTGGTCACCATAGTTACAATGATCTTGTGAGTTTCACTTGTTTTGGCAGCACATTCTGCACTTCCCCCAGCCCATTAGCTAGCTACCCAGGAAGGATCTGGGGAGTCATAAGGTCAAGCTTAATTATGCTAAGAGGGCTGTGCCCTCTAAGCTGGGACTTCTTTGCGGCCTTGCCAGCAGGTCAGTCTGAGGCTTAACCCTATAACCGCTCCCTACAGGTTGGAGCATCATCCTGGACACCGGGAGGTGGTGGGTTCAATACCTAGGTTGTGGGTTTGCTCTCAGGCAGGGTGCTTACAAAAGACAAGTTGATGTTTCTTTCTCCTTGCAATGTGATCAGTTTTCTCCATGTATTTTGAAGCTGTTATTAGGTACACCAGCATTCAGCTGTTGTTCTCTTAACTGTAATGAGAAAGTAGACAGTAACCCAGTTTTTAAATGCACTGAAGACAAGCAAAAACGTCAGAAAAGAAGGTACGTGGGTGGCAAAGCAGCAGGAAGGAGGCGCTCAGCACCCCTGTTCTTAGGACAAGTCAGGTTGACACCACACAAGTCCCTCCGCACAGCTGCTCGGTCACGTGCCGCATCTTCAAGCAAGGATAAGGCAGCACAGCCGCAGAGCAGTCTTGATGAAGTGATGTCGGGCAGATGAGTTGTTAAATGCAATGTGGTTTTCTGTTGTCGAATGACCTGCAGAATTTTCTGGTAGCTGATATGCCACACTAACTTATTTTGGCCACTTTTTTCCTTAGCTCGGGGAGCACAGACAGTGAGGAAAGCACAGACTCTGAAGAAGAAGATGGGGCAAAACAAGACTTGTTTGATTCCAGTGGCGCCAACACAGAGGACAAGATGGAGGTGGACCTCAGTGAGCGTGAGTCAGCTTATTATTCCTGCGTGCATGTGTTGATCTGTGTTGAAATAGTCCTTGAGACACATGTCATTTGACCAGACCTGTGGGGAAGGAGTAGGTCACACCACCAATGGTGTCACTGCTTCTTCTCTTGGTGTGGAAACGCCTGCAGTGGGCCATGGCACCCTATGTCCCTGGGTGCTTGTGCCGAACGGGAGAGGCCACAGCTGTGGAAAGATGAGCCGGTGTTGTCATTTGTAGAATCATAAATGCACTGAGCCAGATGAAACGCCTTAAAGCTTAAACAGTTTTAAATGGGTCTTTTCAGAGTTTATTTGTGAATCTTTTAACCTCAAAACTCCCTTATTTATGTCCTGCTACTTGCTAAAAGGACTTGTGGGAGCTGGCTTTAAAATTAATTAACTTCTGAGAGTTTCAGGTGAGATTTCCATACATTAGGGTATTGTCCCTTCTTAGCTCTGCCACACTCACCCAGCCTTAGAGCAGGGCGCAGGGAACAGACCCTGATTCAGTGCCTATGCCATGCAGGCCCTCACTGAATCCTCAGCTGAACCTCAGGAAGTGGGTAGTCCCTATCGGAATTAAACAGGTGGGGTCACACAGGCTTGGGGGAGTTAGTAACTTGCCGGAAGTCACAGTAAGGTCTTTAGATCTGGAACATTTCTGTTGTACACGGGTACGTCCCAGTCTCAGGCCTCTAGGATAGTCTTCCCAACAGCTGGCAGGTTCCCTAGCCGAGCATGCCTCCCTACAACCTGGAGATCCCTCGTGTGCCAAGAAGTAGCCCTGAGAGAGAATGGGTTCCACACCAGCTGCCAGGATTGGGGAGTTAGCATAAGCACTGGGAAGGGAAAGCATATAGTGTACAGTGAGCACAAGTATCAGCCTCGTGTCATCTGAAGGGGCACATCTCTGAGGAGGTGACATTTAAACAGACCTACAGGTCAGATCCAAAGTTGGCAGGCAGGTGGCATGGTGAAAGGCACCGCAGATAGGAATCAGGTGCCCATGCAGATCCCACCACCCCCGCCCACCTCTGAAATCAGCCCGTGTCTGCAGGACTTAAAAGTAAATAAAGCTTCTCTCTGTGTTCTCACAGCTTCACTCTGACACCAGCTGGTGGACTTTTCCGCATGGACCACATTTCCAGCCCCAGCTGGACGTCCTCCAGTTCAGTTCAGATAGTGTCTATCTGGAGTGGGGGTGGATCTCACACATCAGATGTCAGTCACAGTGAGACGCGGGGCCTTTGTATTATACTTCCAGCCAACCAGCTGTAATAGGGAGTTACTGTGACCTCTTTGGGTTCCGTTAGAGCTCACAGAACTCAGAAGAGGATGTTACATACTGTTACCAATGTATCACAGAGAATATTTTTTTAAAATATATTTTATTGATTTTTTACAGAGGAGAAGGGAGAGAGAGAGAGCTAGAAACGTCGATGAGAAAGAAACATCGACCAGCTGCTTCTTGCACACCCCCTACCAGGGATGTGCCTGCAACCAACGTACATGCCCCTGACCAGAATCAAACCTGGGACCTTTCAGTCTGCAGACTGGTTTTGGCTCACAGAGAATATTTTAATGTATACAATGAGCAGCCAGGTGAAGAGATGAGTAGCAATCTGGAAGGGTCCTGAACACAGGAGCTTCTGTCCCTGTGGGGTTTGTCATGGGCCACTCCAGCAGCTGACCCCTACAGCATGGGTTTTTATAGGGTCTCCATGAAGTAACTGATTAAATCATGGCCATTAATGAGTAGCTCAACTTCCAGCCCCTCCTCCCTCCTACAAAGTTGGTTTTCTTGGCATCCAGCCACCAGTCAGCTCATTAGCATATGGAAGAAACCATTTTTGAGATTAGAATGAAGAGGAGGGACCAAATACTGTTGCTTATTGGGTTCCAGGAATCCTTCCTGGCGTCTGCTCAGTCCAGGAGACTAACTCCGGAGGAGACTGCAGGGGCCCTTACTCCCTTAACAGGGAGGCATGGGACCGGATGCAGATCAGGAAGCATTAAGATTGTTTCTAATTTACTGCAGTTGAATGAATAGCCAACGTATTCTTTATTTGTAATAAACTTTTATTTTGGAATTATTTTAGATTTACAGAAAAGTTACAAAGATTTTCAGGGAGTAGCTTCCTTTCCCCATCTTCCTAACAATGTCACTGTTACCTTGGTACATTTTTGAAAGATAAGACGTTAAAGTAGCATATTCTTTCATGTGTAGCTTTGCATCTTTGTGTGATATTTCTACTGGGGGGAAAATCTCAGTGGGAATGGCTAAGGCTCAGAAGCACTGCAGTTTGTAGGAAGATGGATGCTGTGCCACTGCCCTCCAGGTGGTGGTGCCCTGCCCTCCTACCCAGTGACTGGGAACAGGGGATGCCTTCCCCCAGAACTCCTATCTTTTTTTAATCATTGCCAATCTGTTTCTGTAAAATATCTTGTGTTATATGAAACTACTGAAGTGTTCTCAAAATGAAATTCTTCCCCTCTTTAGCACCCAACTGGTCAGCCAACTTTGATGTCCCCATGGAGACAACCCACGGTGCTCCCTTAGACTCTGTGGGCTCTGACGTCTGGAGCACGGAGGAGCCGATGCCATCTAAAGAGACAGGCTGGGCCTCTTTCTCAGAGTTTACATCTTCCCTGAGGTGAGCATGGGTGCCAGCTCTCCACACCTTCCCATATGAGAACTGGGATGGTGTGCTTTGCTGTGAGCACCACACACCATTCCGATTGGATATGGTGCCTAAAAAGACTAAAAATCAACACAGGGGTACTGCCACAGCTCTGAGTTGCCAGAACAACAGTCGCCACCCCCCTTCGTTCACCAGAGCAAAACGGGGGGAAGAAGGAGGGAGTAGATCCTGCACCAGCAGCCTAGGAAGACCTGGCCCCAGGGAGCGAGTGGGCAGGGTGCTGATGAAAAGGCGTCTCCCAGGCTTGCTCCGTCCCCACCGAGCTGTCAGGACAGGACTGAGGAGAGAGGAGTGAGGGAAGCCAAGGAACTGAGAGGCCCCTCTGGAACATGATGGAACAATGCAAAATGTGTCTTGAATTTAGTAATAACATGGACTTGTATCTCACTTGTAGCTCAGCTAGTGCTGTAAAGTAAGGGGTGTAACAGGTATGCTGTCAGTCTTACTTGTATTCTCTTTTTAAAATACATATACATATGTTTTTTAATTGATTTTTAGAGAGAGGAAGGGGAGAGGGAGAGAAACATTGATTGTCTGCCTCCTCCACATCCCCTACTGGTAATCAAGCTTGAAACCCAGGCATCTGCCCTGACTGGGGATTGAACCAGTAACCTCTTGGTGCGTGGATCAATGCTCCACCACAGAGCCAGTAACCAGCCAAGGTTATTTGTATTCTCGATGACAGCAACCTGTCATTTCGTAATTTTCCTGAACAGTATTGTCAGCATTTGAGTATTTACCATGGAATTTGTGTCTTGTTAGGCTCAGTTTGATTTTGTCTACTGAAAAGGTGAATGAGCAGCTATCATCTTAGTCAAATGAAAGAGTAGGCTAAAACCCATGTTGTTTTGTCCAATTCTAAGTAATTTGTGGTAAGTAAGCTACTGTTTAGCAATAAAGTAAAATTGGTGGACAGTATCTCCAGAATATGAATTACTTTACCAGCCTCACTCCAGAACAGTCCGGTTTCCCCTCCTGCTTTTCTCTGTCTCCCTCACTGGGTGATAGGTATTGTTGAAGCGCCTCACTTCGCTCCCCTTGTGCACAGCTCGCGTTTTCTCAGTCAGGGCCCCAGGAGGTGGGCCCTCCGGGCAGCTCGCCTCCACATGAGTCGGGTTTGGAGCGCAGACACGGAGATGCTGTTGCTGCTGCGCCGTGTGCCCCATGGCTGCCCGGCCTGGGAGCTGGTGATGGTGGTGAGGGAAGCCGGGACCTGGGGCCTGGGAGAGGAGTTCCTGCGTTCTTGCCTTGCTGCATTTGCAGATCCTTGCTGCCTGTGCGTAGATCCTTGCATCCCTGGAGTCTGTAACCAACTGCTGATGCCTTCCCAGCAGAACGAACCTGATTGTCAAAGGATTTTTTCTAAATAATGGTAACAGAGGCTATTACCCACTGCTAACATGTGCATTTTCTCTTTCCTAAAAGTACAAAAGAGTCTCTAAGGAGTAATTCTCCAGTGGACATGGAAACCGGCGCTGAACCAATGGACCCTCTGACTCCCAGTGTCGCTGCGCTGGCCGTGCAGCCAGAAGGTGGGTGCAGAGCGCCTGGGTGCACGTCCCACGGGCTGTCATTTCGTGGCTGTTCACGCTTTAACGTACGCTTAGTGTTCTAGATTTGAAAAGGTGTGTAACAGGTACGCTGTCAGTCTTTCTTGTATTCTCTCTTTAAAATATATATACGTATGTGTACCTATATAAAATACATATACATATCCCATAGCAGGCTCGTAATAAAACCAGACTTTATACACATAAAACATATATTAATATCTCCCATGGCAGGTTTATAATAAAACCAGACTTGACTCTCTGTTCTTGGGCCCAAAAGCTCAAATTAGCCATGAAAATGGGATGGTGAGTCTCATGTTCATCGGGGAACTGGAGAAAGGAAATGGGGTGTTCACTGTAGAACCACAGCATTGTGAGCTGTCAGTCACTCAGCCCGTCAGTGTGTGGAAAGGAAACAGGTGCCAGCTTTTAGTACCCGGGAAATAGCCAGAGTTAACTGTTATCCAAGCTCAGCCTGTACCCTGCTCTTTTGTCCCTTGGGTACTTTGCTGGAGCATATGTGTGTATCTGGAGTGGTTCAGGCTGTGGGCCTATTTTCTTTTCACCTTATGAACAGACAAAATGGTCAAGGGGATCCAGTGAGTTTTCTTGTTACTCACAATACACACATTGTTTCTTGCATCGGCCCTGAGCGGTTTTAAACCTGAAGAAAGGGACTTGGGAGGGGGAGAGGCGGTTGGTGAAAGGGCGTGAGGGAGGATTGGTGGTATGTGGAGGGAACAAAGAAGTAAGTCCTATGAGGCAAGAGCTGGATGGAGGAAAATGGGGGACATTTGTAATGCTCTCAACAATAAAGATTAAATAGGTGAAGTAAGTGCTAGAAAAAGAGTAAGTTCTTAGAGAAAGGAGGATTCAGTAGAGGGCACAGGAGCCAGGGGCAGGGAAAAGTAATAAAACCAGTACTGATAATGCATTTATTTGTCATTTTGTATCAATGACCTCACTTTACCTCTCAACCATTCTATGGGTGAGATCAGTTATCCTGTTTTGTGGTTCAGAAAATTCAGGTGCCTTGCCCAAGGGTTATGCAGCTGTTAAGTGGCTTTTGAGTTCAGGAAATCTGACTTCAGAGCCCAGGCTTACAAGCACTAGACCAGATGGCTCTCTGTGATATAAGAAATAAATCATCCACAAGGTACCACAAGTAAGTAACTTGGAAAGAAAGAACGGGACCCAAGTGGGTAACTGAAAGAAAGAGGTGAGAGGACAGGGCAGTGGTACACTGTGCATTGTGGATGGAAGCGGGGGGACTAGATTCATTGCCTCCTGCCCTGTACTGTGGGCTGGAACCTGAGGAACAGCGGGGTCTGCTTGGGAAAGCTGGGTGTGTGAGCCGTAAGACGGGGTGCTCGCTGGTCCTGGGCTGCACAGAGCCCCGTGCACATCGTCATTGGGCATCATGAAGCCCGTGCTTCGTGACTTGTCCAAGGCAACAACTGGCAAACCATCTCTCTCTCGAAGCAGGAGAATGTCACCTTGGTGGGTGGGTCCACACAGAAGAGATGACAGTTCTCGTTTGTTTTGATGGGGATGACCATGAGCTGCGTGTGTTTTTCAGTGACGGGTAGTGTGGCCATGGAAGCCAGCTCTGATGGAGAGGAGGATGCAGAAAGTACAGACAAGGTAACTGAGACAGTGATGAATGGCGGCATGAAGGAAACTCTCAGCCTCACTGTAGATGCCAAGACAGAAACTGCAGTCTTCAAAAGGTAACCAGGGGCAAGATCGTACTGGCAGCTTCAGGTTGGGAGGATGATGAAGGAGAAACTTCACATATTAATGTCTTTAATTTGGTTCAAACGTGGGTTCATACATCAGCCTGACATCTTTCTAATGTCCCTGTTAAACTCCATAAATCTTAATGAAGAGATGAAAAGTTTGAGTGCCCAAGTGCCCACCTCACAAGAGAGGATGCTCCCAACTCTTTGTGAGGCCACTACAAAGCAGCACGAAGAGGAAAATGAATTGTAGGCCAGTGTGGGGGCATAAATGCGCAGCACTTAGAAGCTAGCACACCAAATCCAGCAATGTTTTAAGTCATGACCAAGGGTGTATCTCAGGAATGGGACCTTGTAAAAATTTCAGTTGTGATTTAAAAAGCACTTGATAAACATACTCTGAAACATCTGTGCAATAATAAAGGTTGCCAAATGGCTTAGAGAACCATAATAAGGAAGATGAAATAAAGATACTTTCCTTGGCAGGTCATGCTGCAAAAGTCACAGCAATTAAAATTGTGATGTTTGCCAGAACCGGTTTGGCTCAGTGGATAGAGGGTCTGCCTGCGGACTGAGGGGTCCCGGGTTCGATTCCGGTCAAGGGCACGTACCTTGGTTGCAGGCACATCCCCAGTAGGGGGTGTGCAAGAGGCAGCTGATCGATGTTTCTCTCTCATTAATGTTTCTGACCCTCTATCCCTCTCTCTTCCTCTCTGTAAAAAAATCAATAAAATATATTTTAAAAATAAATAAATAAACTTGTGACGTTAGCACACAAATAGGTGAGAGACCAATGTGATGGGGGGGAGAGCCTAGTAACCACAGGGATGGCTTAATGGGAGGCTGGGGTGGGGAGACCATGAAATCAGAGCCCCTGCCCTCCATTCAAAGGTGGTTCCTGGTGGGCTGGAGGCCAGTGTGCGAGGGATGCACCCACGTGCGCGTGATGCTTTAACCATTCGTTGATTTCCCTCAAGAACCTGAGAAGTCCAATGAGAGTGGGTGTCCTCCCACTCTTCGGGGAGAAAGTGAGATGGAGTTAGGTGATGTGGCCAAAGTCTCATGGTGGTTAGGAGAAAAGGCAGTGTATCTTCCTGGGCTGCAGCAGACGAAGACTTTTTGTAAAAAAAACCTAAAACGCTCAGAAGTATTAATCAATGCAAAGGATAGGTTTGGACCGCATCAAAATGAAGAATTTCTGGCTCATCCTAGCTGATTTGGCTTAGTGGATGGAGCGTCAGCCTGCTGACTAAAGGGTCCCGGGTTCAACTCCAGTCAAGGGCAGATGCTCGGGTTGTGTGCTTAGTCCCCAATAGGGAGTGTGCAGGAGACAGCCAAGCAGTGATTCTCATCATTGATGTTTCTTTCTCTCTCTATCCCTTCCTCTCTGAAATCAATAAAAGTATATTAAAAAAAAAAAAAAATATATATATATATATATATATATATATATATATATATATATATATATATCTGGCTGATAAAGTACTGTAAACTAAGTCAAGAGGCAGATGGCAAATTGAGGGGGTAAGACTAAATCAACCAGAAACTAGCATTTTCTATTTAAATTCCTATAAAGCAGCAATTCCTATAAAGATGTGACTCACAGTACACATCTGCATTGACTGCGCTTACAGAAAACTCAAATCAGAAAAGGGACAAAAGATAGCACTAGGCAGTTTATAAACAAGGGAATCCAAAAGGGCTAAAAAAAATTTTAAGGAAAGATGTTCAAAAATCAGCAGCCGTCTGACACCTCTCGGAGCCTCGCAGGAATGTGTGGACAGTGCTGAGTGCTGGGGGCTCTAGGTTATGGCAGTCCCGCCGTCCTGCTTGGATGGCAGACTGGACTTCCTTGTAGATGGAAGGGTGACCGCCTTTCCACTGCTGAGAAATGCCGGCCGTCCCCTGTGGCCCTGTGCAGTGGAGTGGAGGGCAGTTCAGCACTGGTTGCTGCGAGAAGCAGGTAGAACCAACTAGAGGTGCACGCCTCGGGGGCGCTGTCAGCAGGGACAGACGGACCATCCGAAGTGTGCTGGTCACAGAGATGATGCACCAGGAGTACAGCTCAGTGCCGGTTTTATGACTCACAGTACACATCTGCATTGACTGCGCTTACAGGAATGAAATGCAGGGAGGGGCCAAAGTAGGTGGTAGTTACGAATACTTGAAAGAGTATATCTAGCATTATTATTTATTAATCACTCCATTATTTCCAAAGGAACAACTATGTGACAACTCGGGGTAGCTGCTTTGGTGGTCAGGGAGTGGGGGTGGGGATGAAGGGAGTAATGAATCGGGCAACTCAGATTGTCAACAAATCTGTAGCCTTTAGTTCATTTTCTTCCTCATCAATTGACCTACCCATCTGAAAGCCACCCCAGACATCATCCTAAAGTTAAGCTTTTCAAAGGGAACCTCCAACTGCCCTTTAGTTTAGTAGCATCTTGATTATGTCAAAATGGAAATCCAGACAGAATAGGCAAACATCTGAAATTTTAGCCCACAAACAGATGAAAGCATTTGCTACTGGTCTGTCTTCACCAAGAGCCATCGGGGGAAAAATAACCCTTTCGTGTTCCACTTCCCCAAGCCCTCTGACCCCTCCAGCCCATTTCTGCCTCTTCCGATCGCAGTTCTTGGCTCTCTTCCTGAGGGTGTTTGTACTTCTCACTCGTGGTTGGAGGACAACTCGAGAAGGTCAGACGCCCTAAAACCTGCTCCCATGACCTCAGCCAGCAAGCCGATGGGGGTCTGCCCTACTGCCGGTTTGAATGGTGGGCTCAACCCAAAAGCAAAATACTTAACTAAAGACTCATTCCTTCAAACAGGTTCATTTGACACCTTCACCGAGTCTGCAGATTTGCTTATGTGCAGTCGTGGATATATTAGCCCCACCCCTCATTATAGGAGTGTTCTGAAACTCTTGTACATTTCTTTTCTATTTTGCACACTTGGCGTCAGAGTGTTGAAATCCTACCGGTATGTAAGCCACAGGGGCCGTTCTTTATCAACGCCAGCTGCATCACATCGTCCCTTTCAGATCCCTCCTGCGTGACCCTCCTGTGCTTTCCCAGTCACTGTCCGTGCCCGTGTCCCTCACCTGAGCATGCTCAGCCCAGGGCTTGTGACTCCATGGCAGTCATGATCCCAGAGCCATTGCATGATCCCTCATCCTCCATCGGCGCTGGCTCTGCGGGCTCTAACGCTGCCTCTCATCCTCTTTACCGCAGCGAGGAAGGAAAACTGTCTACCTCTCAAGATGCTGCTTGCAAACACGTGGAGGAGAGCCCTGAGCCGGCTGAGGCGAAGTCTGCAGCCCCCCGGCCCCCCAGCAGTAGTCCTGAGCAGAGGTAACCACCCGCTTTCCCAGGTCTGCCGGGCCCTGCTCTGGCTTGGGCTGTTGGCTCCTGGGCCCTGGGAGGAAGTTGGCACAGGAGGGCAGGGGGAATCATCACAATTGTCCTTTACAGCCAGTGGTTTAACTCAGCAGTTTTCTCAGTCCTTATGGAATCAGGGTGATTGAGCTCAGAACTTAGAAATAGTATCTCCTTACCCCAGAAGTTGAAAGCTGACCGTTTTTCGGAGATTCTTTAAGAAATTACTGTAAATGGCCCTAACCGGTTTGGCTCAGTGGATAGTGTCACCCTGTGGTCTGAGGGGTCCCGGGTTCCATTCCAGTCAAGGGTATGCACCTTGGTTGCAGGCACATCCCCAGTGGCAGCTGATGGATGTTTCTAACTCTCTCTCTCTCTTCCTCTCTGTAAAAAAATCAATAAAATTGTTAAAGAAAGAAAAAAGAAATTACCGTAAATGGAAGGGTCTCTCATGCTGGCATCCACTCCTCGTGGTTTTTTTGTTGTTGTTTTTTTGTTTTGTTTTTTAATGAGATGCTGAGTTGAGACTGATTGAGCATCAAGGATTGGTTCCCTTAGCCATGGCAGCCAAGTTCTTGGCCCTGTGGAGTCATGCAGCTGCCAGGCACAAGAGGCTCCTGGTGCCTGTTTTCCTGTGGGCGTGCCCATGTGACACTCAGAGAACTTTCCTGGAGACCCTTTCATATGTGGAGCTAAATACTCTCCACTCTGATTAGTCCATGTGTAGTTTGGTTTTTCCAAGTGTGAAAGTCCCATTACCAGATTTTCTTCCTGCTCACGTTTTGCTTAGGCCAGGCCAGAGTCCCGCCCCCACCACAGGGCCTCACGGCTGATGGGGGTGGGGGGCAGCCTCGACACCCCAGAGCTCCCGCAGGGAGGCAGGCAGACGTTCCAATTCTGTCAGCACCGTCCAGATAGTGCCACCTCCTCCCTCCCCACGGTAACTCGCATCGCTGTGTGGGAACACTGTCACAGTGCACACCTTTTCCTGTTGACTTGAGAGGAAGAAGCGGGGATTTGTTGTTCCACTTCCTCAGGCATCCTTGGTTGCCTCATGTATGTGCCCCGGCCAGCGCACATTTGTTTGCAACAGTTGGTCCAGTTGACACGCTTTTCCTTTTTTCCTCAGTAGCAGAATCCTGTTTTTCAAGTGAAATTTTATGTGGATTTCAGAACGTGGAAGAGAGAAAAGGCTGTAGTGAAGGAGGGTGAGCAAATGGCCCCGAAGGCTCTGGGAGCAGCAGTTCAGACCACGGACCGGGCCTGTGCCTCCGCTCCTGAGCGCTGAGCGGGGCGCTCTGGGAGCCTGCGTGCTGCCCTGGCCAGTGCTGGCTAACCGAGCTCAGGTGAAGCTTAGATGCTCTTCAGTTAGAGCTTCTGGAGCTTTAGATAGTTTGTTTATGAAGCATTTCATACACAGTAACTGAGTGCCAGCCTTAGTGCTAGGCACAAACGATATTAAAACCCGCCTCCACCCTGGAGAGCTAAGTGAAGCTAACTTTCCGTCTCACCTTCTGCCTAACGCCTCGGACATCTGTCTTACTGCGCAGGACTGACCAGCCAAGCGTGCCAGGCGCCACATCCGTGAACGGCCCTGTATGATGAGTGACCTCTGTGCTGCGACTGAGGACTGCAGGCGCCACCATTCAGGGCTCCGGGCTTCGGTGGGCCGCCACGCGCCCCTGCTGCCTCACTGCAGGGATCAGGACCAGCAACCTTTCTACTCGAGATGCTAAGACATTGTACAGAGAAATTCGACGTGTACAAATATTGCACATGACAAATACCAAGAATTTTTGCGTATGTTTATATTGTATTCTAAATAATGGGTAGCCTGTGAAATAAGATCTTGCCACCCATGTAATAATAGTAGTAATACTAGAGTTAAAATGGCTGTAAGAATAGTTTTATAAAAGTGAACACAGAGCTATTGTATTTGAGACATAACTATTTGACAATTATTAGTGTGACCAAAGTATTAGGCATTTTCATACATTTTTCACCTTGTACAAAATTCTGAATTCATTTTCTTCCAGGCCGGCAAGGGTGAGGAGTGGGATTGGGACGCCCGCTGAGTGTTATTTTGGTTGTTCTTAACTCACAAAAGTGATTTTGAATAAGAAATACCTGGTGTTCTTTTTATAACCAGTTTTTGATTGGTAACTGTTTTTTCTGTATTGTTTAAAATGGATCAAAAATGTAAGTCTATTGGTAGAGATGAGTATTTATTGCTACAACTTAGTTGATGAATTGATGTTATTGTAAAGCCATATGTTCTGTTAAAGTCTTTGTTTGCTTGAAATGATTATTCCTGCAGGTGAAACACTAGAACTTTTGGAGTGTACATGGCTTGTGGTTTGGTTTTCTTTGTTTTTTTGTTTTTGTTTTTTGTTTTGTTTTGGTAGTTCATCTGCCTTTTTAACCCATTCACCAAAATTTCCCCTGTTAACAGGCATCACCAATGAACATTTCCGAGCAGTCTGCGAATTTGACATACCAAGATCATATTAGGCAAGTCCGTTGAAAAATGCTCGCGCTGCTAATGGAATTAGAGTGCGTTCATTTTCCTGGCTAGTGCTTAAACCTAGAAACCAGACTGTGGCACCTCAGCATGTTAATTGTTTCCTGTGCCCCGTGAGGTTTTCACTCTTAAATTCTCAACCAGTCTATTTTTTTTAGAGCTGGTCTATGTATATATATATAGTGATTATGGATACTAATTCAATGTAATTTATAATTTTCTATGTCAATATAAAAATACATCACAGCCTTCAAACAGCTGAAGCAATATGTTGTATATTGCGTACCGTCTGGTGAAAGGGTTAAATGACTTCACCTCTTGCGATTTTAGATGCAAATCAGTTTTTCATTTCTGTAATAGAAAATTATTCACCTATTTTTACATTGTTTGTTTTTCCTGACCAGTATTTAAAACCAAAAGGATATTCTGAGAAATGGCCAACAATTTTTTTAGAAATAGCCTCCCAAGCAACGTGCCTAAACATTACATTGCATATGGAAATAAAAGAATCAAACATCTAATGCCTTCTTTTTTGTGTACTTTCCGTTGTAGAGGTTCCTTGCGAGCTTTACTGAGCAGACAACCTCGCACAAGGGCAGTGGGCTCACTGGTGCGTCTGGGGCAGGCTGCGGGTGCCCTCAGGAACCGCTGATGTGACTCCTCTTCCAAGGACTGTCTTGTGCGTGCGTTCCCCTCTAGATCGGGGCTCCTTTAGTTTGTCTCCAGGTTGATGACAATGTGACTGACATGGGACTTCAGGGACTCCCGATGGATGGACGTGTAGAGAGCTTTGCCGGCAGCACCAGGGCTTGGCTCCGAGGTGCGCACACTGTTCCATATAGGTTGGATTTGGTTGGCATCTTCGTCCCACCCAAGATAACAGTGTCTTATTTCCCCCTCCTGATGCCGATGAAAGAGCATCGGGGTTTCCCTTGGGGCTGTGTTTGGTGGTGTGTGTCTTATGTGCAAGGAAGGGCAAGAAGATGGCAAGAACAGAGCTGATTGGCCAAGCATGTCAAACTCAAAGGTTTAACTTTATGTGGGCCACTAAAAACAAGCTTCCATTTTCATAGAAATGTAGGTTATTTCTATAAAAAATGCTGAATACAAAGGACTGAAATAAATGAGTAATCATTAACATAAAATAATAAAGCCTTTTAATAATTTTTGGTCGGGGCACATGCCCGGGTTGTGGGCTCATCCCCAGTGGGGGCCATGCAGGAGGCAGCTGATCAATGATTCTCCCTCTCCTTTTCTCCCTAAAATAAAAAATAATATTTTTACAAAAAAAAAAAGAATTTGGGATCGTGACTAAACCCGAAAGCCTCCTGCTAGGAGCAGCATCCCCTCCTGCCCTCGGGAGGCTGGGAGGAAAGAGCAGAAATGGAGCCGCAGGGCAGGAAGTAAGAGTCAGGACAGAGCACGTGCTGACTCCTCTGCCACACGTGGCAGCAGCCGCCTGAGGCCCAGCTGCTCTCTTGTCCTTGAGGTTCCAGAAATTCACCTTGAATGGATTTTCCTTTTTAGCTTAAGTTACCTTAAGTCACTTTGAGTCGATTTGTTAAAATAACCCAAGAATCGGAGTAACTTGGAGTTGGAATCATTAACCTCCTTCAATAATGAGGAAACAGAGGCTCAGAGAAGTTTAACTGGCTGGAGGGCACCCGGCAGAAAGCACTGAGCCGGGATTTGAAGCAGGTCAGTGGGCCCAGAGACTCGCCTTCAGCGTGGGGAAGGCTAGCTTTGAACACACTGGCCACCGGCCACCCCTTCCCCATCCCCCTCCTCAGGCCTCTAGCCCCACACCCTCAGGGTCTGCCTTCCACAGGATACCCTGGGAGCCCGGCCCGCTCCCTACCGGCCTGAGTCATCGCTCTAGCCCGGCAGCCGGTGCAGGGGCTGCTGAGAAAGGCAGGCTCTGGGGACCTGCTCCATCTGGGAACGGCGTGCCCATGCGGACCAGTTCCCAGAACCGCCGTCAGACCTTTCACAGCGCCAGCCTCCCAGTGTGGAGGTCCCTCCGAATATCCCCCCACCGTCCAGTTCCTAGACTGTTCTAGCCAGGACTGCTCTGGGAGGCTGCTGGGTGACGGCAGGGAAGCTGAGGCCAGGCCCTGGACAGGGTCTCTGGACTTGGGGCCCAGCCCATGCCCCCTTTTCACCACAATGTGCTGATCAGATGTCTGGTCAGCCGAAGGAAAAGCCCAGCCAGCCTCAGTGTGAGCGTGCTGGTGTGGTGCAGGGGTGTCTGTGAGCGTGTGCTGGTGTATGTGTGTGCGTGTGCATGTGTGTGCGCGCGTGCGCGCAAGCATGTTCGGTGCGTCTCTGGGTGGGACCTGAGCCGGGACCTGCCCAGCAAGGGGTGGGCAGAGTGCCCTGCGCTTCACCTGTGCAGGGGCTTAGGCTGAACACTCTGTTCCCCTGCCCCGGGCCCGCCACCCTGCCCGAAGCCTGTCCTCTCGCTCACGACTCACCCCACCTTCCTCTGCTGCCAGGCGGGCGCACCCTCTGGAGAACATATGGACTCAGTTTGCCAAATCGAATTTGACTTATTGGGTTATTTTTGCCCTTTTAAGAAAGCATCGCCATGCCTGGCAGGTCTAATTGAATAATGTATAGCAAATGAACTTTTCTGTTAAAATAAGCCAATCCCCGAAAACGTCACAAAGGGGGGGTGCTTCTGCCTGCCTCCTGACTGTGGGGTGAGAATCGCCCCACACCCTGCCCCGCAGGCCTCAGCGGTCATTTAGAGCCAGAAGGAACCATTTCGGCTGCAGGCAGTGCCCTGCATGGCCCTGGGCTGCCTCTGGGCAGGAGGTCCCTGGCTCCACCATGGCTGGATGCCCCGGGCGTTTCCCCTCCCCTGGTGACGGGGGGGGGGGGGGTGAAGGATGGGGGGGAGAGCCCCAGCTGCCAGCTCCCACCTTGTGCCCACCTGAGCCCCAACAGCAGGGCGGGCGCGGGCACAGGCAGATTAGGAAGGACAGGGCGACCCCCCATCGAGGTCACAGCCAGGCTCTGGGACAGACAGGGACACAGTGCAGTCTGGCCTCCTGGGGGCCCCAGCAGCAGCTGGGACCTCTGGGCGGGGCTCCCTCAGGCACTGGTCCTCTGGGCTCCGTGTCCTCTGCTTCTCCTTGTGTGGTCCCCGCCGCCCGCACGGCCGTACCCAGATGAGCAGGCTCCCCCTCCCCAGGTGTTGAGGAGAAGACGAGCTGCTTTATGTCTGACGCTGACACAGGATGGAAGGGTGCTCCATGGGCACCTGTCGCTCCTGTCACCTGCACGGCAGGCACCGTGTCCCCATGCGGGACCGCCCAAGGCATTGTGACCGTCGTCTGCCGTGTCACTGGCCAGATCACACCAGACATCTTATCTCGAAGCAAGTGAATTTTTAATTTCTTTGTAAATCTTTTCCTGAGGACATTTTTCCTTTGATTTTTAACGTTTTTTTAAAAATACATTTTTATTGATTTCAGAGAGGAAGGAGAGGGAAACGTTAAGAGAATCGTTGGTCGGCTGCCTCATGCATGCCCCCCACTGAGGATGCAGCTCGCAACCTGTGTGTGCAGGCGAGGAGTCGGGTGACGAGGACAGAGCCGCCCTGAGCTGGGGTCCACGTGGGGCTTCAAACACAGTCTGCATTTCCTTCTAAAAGGCGGCTTTCCTGGCTCCTCTCTCCCTCAGAACCTCACAGACGGACACCCGGCCCTGAGCCTGGCCTCAGGCCACCCTCAGCCCCTGGCAGGGCTCCTCCCACCTGGCCTTCCCATGGCCCAGCCTGTGCCCCCTCTGTTCCTTCCCTGCCACGCCCTTCCAGCCACTGGCCGTGGCCTGATGCCAGGCCCACCACGTCCCCAGGGTCTTTCTCTGGCGCTTAACCAGCAGGCGATTGCGTCTCACAGTCCTGGAGGCCGGAGGTCCGAGGTCAGGGTGCTGGGGGGAAGAGGGGTTCATTCTGAGCCTCCTCTCGGCGGCGGGCGACACCTGTGTGCCCCGTGACCTGTCTGCGCCCAGGAAGGAGCTGGAGCTTGCTCGCTGGTGTCTTCTCCTAGGAGGGCACCAACATGGTGGGCACTCGCATGACCTCATCCAGCCCTAACCTCCTCCCACAGGCTGCACCTCCAAACGCCACCATCCTGGGAGTGGGGTCCCCAGTCCGTGCACAGCTCACAGCCATGGCTTCGCCCTCCCTGCCCCCAGGAACTCCGTGGAGGCCTGGCCTGTGTGTGTCACCCCCTCCCAGGGAACCTCTAAAGGGCAGTGCCCCACCATGCCAGGGCTCCATACATCTTGTCAGGGTCGCCTGGAGCCGTCTCCAGGGGAGCTGTGGTCTGGTGATGCCCCCTCCCCCCTTCCTGAGACAGCTGGGGGCCTGCAGCCCGGCCCAGGGTCACCGCAGGCCGAGCAGCAGCCCCTTCCCAACAGGGAGAGGAGCGAGGGCCCCACGGGGCACCAGACACCCCCCCCCCGACCCCCGGCGTCTCATGCCTGGCGAGGAGACTGTGTCCCTTTTCATCACCGGGAGAGAGCCGAGGCAGCACACAATGGCCTAATTTATGCTGAAATTATCGGTAATTTGGGCCATTGGAGCTCCGGGCCCATGGCTGTGTGTCCCGAGCACAGGGCAGAGGCGACCTCTGTGCGTGGCTGTTGCTGTCGTTACGTTTCGGGGTGTTTTTTAAACATGTGCCCGTGGCTGAGCCACGAGCCCCGGCGGTGGCCGGGAGCCTGGACCCCTCCCTCCACGTCCGTCCAGAAGCTCGGCTGCCACGTGGGCCGGGGCCACGCAGGGGCCAGACGCTGCCCGGCCCCCAGAAGGGACCGGTGACGAGTCTCCATTTCATTTGCATTTTTATCCCTTTACTTGGCGCTCCGTGAATAACTCCAATATTCAAAATCATTAAGGCAGACAGAGATTTATATTTGAATCTGCCCTGGCGGCCCCTAACAAGATTCCGGTTTCATTTGAAGCTCGTATTGAAAACACATCTCAGGGATATTTGCCGGAATTAAGAACCCGAGCTGAGAACATTCTGGAGAACCGACCTCCTCTCCCCCTCTCCCCTGCCCGAGGGAGGGCCAGCTCGAGGCTGAAGGCCGGGGCCCGGGCCAGGCCAGTCGGCAGCCCTCCCCAGGCCTCGCCTCACCTCCCTCGGCAAAGTCTTCTCACCCCGTGAGGCCCGAGGGACAGCACCTGTCCTGGCAGCTGAATGAAGGTCAGAGATGTTTCCTGTGAGACCGGACAGGGACTGTTCCCGGCCTCGTGGGCCTTCTGGTCTGTCCCAGCGGCCAACCCTGACGCTGCAGCCCGAAGCTGCCGCAGACGGCACGTGAGTGACCGCGCTGGCTGCGGACCAATAAAACTTTATGGAAACAGGCGTTGGCCAGGTGTGGCCCACGGGCCCAGTGCACCGGTGCACAGCCATAGACAATCCCACCCAGTTCTCTGGGCTCGTTGGCAGAGCTCAGGCCCACGGAGCCGCAGGACTCGAACCTTCCTTCTTGGGGGACACAGGTCCGCCCACCACTTCTGGGTGCTGCCAGCGTGCCAATGGCTGCCCAGGAGCCCCTCCCTGGCCTGTACAGAGTGACCTAGAGGTCATGATGAGTGACGTGCGCCAGACAGGGAAAGACAAGCACCACTGAACATCACTTCCATACGGATCCACAGAGCAAACTGAACGGGCAAACAGGACGGAAGGGACTCCCAGACACAGCGGGACATTCTGACGCCTGCCAGAGGGGAGAGGGAGGGGGGTGCAATAGGCAAAGGGGATCACAGTACAAACGTCCAGGGGTAAATAAAACAGTCGCAGGGACGTGATGGGCAGAACAGGGAACCGTCGATAATACGGTGATAACACGTGTGGTGACAGGTGACAGCTAGACTTGCTGTGATCATTTTGTGAGGTACAGAAATGCCGCATCACTACCTGGAACACCCAATACTAATATACTATTGTATGTCAGCTGTAATTCATAAACATCTCTGCCCCATCCCACAACCCCCTGCCCTCCCCCAGCCCCTGGCACCCCACATTCTACTGTGTCCATGAGTTCCACCCCTCTGGGCCCCTCTTAGGAGCGGATCACAGTATTTGTCCTTTTGTGTTTCGTTAATGTTCCTGAGTCTCATCCACGCTGTAGCGTGCTGGGGTTCCTGTCCATTTCAGGGCTGAATGGCACCCATCGGGTGGACGGGCCATAGTTAGCTACTGGCTCACCAGCAGCACAGATGGTGAGCCAGGTGCCTCCACATTTAAAAAAATATATATTTTATTGATTTTTTTTTTTTTTTTTTACAGAGAGGAAGAGAGAGGGATAGAGAGCCAGAAACATCGATGAGAGAGAAACATTGATCAGCCACCTCCTACACACCCCTCACCGGGGATGTGCCCACAACTAAGGTACATGCCCTTGACCGGAATCGAACCTGGGACCCTTGAGTCCACAGGCCAATGCTCTATCCACTGAGCTAAACCGGTTTCAGCTGCCTCCACATTTTACTGTTGTGAGTAATGCTGCTATGAACATAGGTGCGGTGGAACTATCTCTTGAAAACCATATTTTCAGTTCTTTTGCGTCCATACCCAGAAATGGGATTGCTGGGTCATAGGGCGATTCTATTTTAATCTTTGTGACGAGCCACCAAATATGGCGACAGGAGGGGTGGGCCGTGTCTCCCCACCCTCCACAGTGACCACCGCCCCTCCCTGGGGAGAGGAGGGCCTGCAGCGAGGGCCTGGCCTGACCCTCCTCCTGCCCCGCAGCCCGGGTCAGAGGGCACAGGCAGGCTGGCCAGGCCCCTCCGTGACCCGGCTCCCGCTTGGGGTCCTGGGCAGCAATCCTGGGGCATCCCCAGGGCGATGCCTGGCCCCATGCTTTGTGTT